>JASAND010019639.1:0-81126 GCA_030248195.1 Trissonchulus latispiculum | reverse complement strand
TTAGCCTCTGCTGCTCCTAGTAATAGGGGAATGTCTCTATATTTTATATTTCTGTAAAGTACTGACACATGGAAAGATAGATCTGTTGCGTGTTACGCAATGCTATATTGCTTGCCAATGTTTTTCACTTACGGAGCTAATTTTCATATTTTCTATTCCTGTCTAGTTTTTCCTTATGTTGTTGACATTAAAGTCAGTCTTGTTGTAAGATTCAACGTGATCAGTCTGACACAAATTGTCACATGGTGCCGAAATCCGGTTTTTACCTTTTTCAATTTGATTGCTCTTATTTCTGATTTCACATTTGCTGGTAGTCAGCAAACCAGCTCATCATTATTTCACATTATCTGTTTGCTGTGGTTCAGCAAACATTCAGTTCCTCTTGGGAAAGCATTTGCTGTTGTTCAGCAAATGTATCAATTATCCATACGCTTATTTTGAAACTTTTCATTTGCTGTCGTTCAGCAAATGTGTCCATCTTTCAGTTGTTTCCAATTTTCATTTCCATTCCATTCTTCGGATTCTTGAGATTTATTGTTGTTCAATAAATCGAGTCAATTTTATTCAGGGAATTCCATGAATTCTTGATTTATTGGTTAGTCAATAAATCATTTCCATCCAAGCTTAATCCTGGGCAATCTTCAACTACCCGTACACGGTAATCATGTCAAGTAGTAAGAAGTTGCTTAAGCTTAAACAGAAACGTCAAGTTTTCAAGCTCAATGAGAATAAGCTTATAAGCGAATTCTCAACTCTGCAAGTTGTGAAACCTAGAGATTCACCCTGTATACGCATAATTAAGAGATATTTAATTATTGGTGTTTAATAATGAAAATTAAGTAGACACACAAAAAGGTAACAACGGTGCATTGCAATACCACAACTAAACAGCCTCAGGGCCAAGCATAGACTTAAAGAAGACGCACAAGCAGCCAGTAAGAAACAACCAACCAGTATTGCTAACAGCAACCTCCAAACTGAATTGAAAAGGGAGGAGTCAAACAGAACTTCAAAAACTATATTTTATATTTCTGTAAAGTACGGACACATGAGAAGATAGATCCACCATAATTGTAAATTGCCATGGTAGTATGTGGGTCTTCTACCGGGCTTCCCGAGGAAAGTGCACTTTGGTCAAAATCTCATCCTTGATATTTTAAAACCAAGACGTCGAAACTTTTGACTCATACGTTGGACTGTGAAAAGACTGCAACTGTTTGATTTCTCTCAATGTGCTCAATCCAAAAATGTACACACAACAGCTGTTGGTTAAGTCAAGCTGAAGTGGAAAATGGAAGATGGAAAATTAATTAAAAGGAGGAATTCAGCGAGTTATTAATCGGTTTTTATTGAAGATCTCATGGCCAGTACCGCGTTTTATGCCAGGTAATTATGTATCAAAACGATCTGTATCTGTAATCGCCAGTCATTGCCTATATTTGTTTGTATGTCTGCCAGAAAACTGCCAGAATTGCCTTACTGTCTCAACAATTCAACTAATTAACAGGGCTCAACTAGTGTGTCTTAACCGTGTTCTCGCGGCCGTATTGAGGCCCTTGAACTACATTAATTAGCGAACTTGATAGGTGTTAAAATCACTTAAAATGTGTGTAATTAATCAGATTATCTCAACTCTTAGTGCACGGATTCGAACCTTTGACCTTTTGCCCTCTCTATACGTGTGTGCGGATGGCCGTATTGAGGCCTCCCACGATTGCGTAAACCCCTGTTACATCAGCCTTGTTAAAGGGTGGTCGCATTTGAGACCCCTTAATTCCCATGCCTTCGTCATCTTCACGTCAGCGTTGCATAGCGACCAATTTCGGCCTGAATCCCCCTTAAATAACAAGAAAACACACTATTATTCACTCTATTACAACAATTACATAATAACCAAGAACATTTACGCAACACTACAGTTGTCTTCTTTTAATTCCTGAAATAACAAAAAGTACAAATTAAATCATACATTTTAATTCCTACGTGTTGGTTTTTATTCCATTATTTAGGGAGTTATTTAACTCTTCCCTTTTGTCTTTTCCTTTCACGGGTCGGCCTTTCATCTTTGACCGCCCGTCTGTTTGTCTGGAGAGCGTGGAAAGCTCCCAGACCTTACGTGAACGAATGCCATTCATGCATTCATTCACGTAAGCCCCGTAATTGTGACCGCACAAGGGTCACCGCTGACCTCCCCCCATATAAGGCTGAATCCAGCCTTGCACTACTCGGTACAAGAACGTAGGTAAACATATATATATATATATAGACATATATATATATATATATATATATATATATATATTTACATAGGTATATGTATATATATATATATATATATATATATATATATATATATATAGTTTTAACTTAGGCACCTACTATTCTTACGTAAGTTGTTTTCGTCTTTTTATTCCTTTTGAGTCCTTGATGGACCAAACAGGTGTGTCTCCTTGCTTTCTAATAAGCAAAGGAGATCCTTTTAGTCGGCCGCTGGAGGACCAAGTTTTTAGAAATATTGGTGCTTCTGTTTATTGCAGATTGGTGAGCTCCAGCCGTGACCCCTAAAACTTGATACCGAAAATCCGGCCTTTGGTCGTCTATCTTTTCTAATTGGGGGTCACCTGTCCTCATCAATTCTGGGGTCCTCCAGCTGCTGTGGGCTGCCGTAGGTCACGACTCGGCATTCCAATAGAAAAACGTGATCACGCGCTAACAGCCAATCAGTTGTTAGAAGTTGAAAGGCCAGCCCCCTGATAGGGTCTCGACTGAAAACAGCAGTTTTCAGTCAGTGCTTGGCTGGCAGTCAGGGCGAGAGGTTGGTCTCTCTCCCCTTAGAAACTTTTGTGCTAACATTAGCCCCCACTATAGTCCGTATGTATACGGGGGAGATGTGTTCTGCGCCAATTATACGGAGGCCTGAACTTAAGCATCTCCCCTCTACCCCCCTTTACCCCGTAGGGTTTTGCTTTTAGATACTGCCAGCCAGGCACTCACAATCTGGCCGCCCCCATGAGCCCATATGTCTTCGGACGGCTCACGGGGTGCACTGCTTCTGACTCGGGGACCCTTATGCCTGAAAGGCGGTCCCCGGTCACAAGGAAAGGTGGCTACGGATCCGCGAGACGTGAGTCTTACAATACATTAACTGATGAAACCTTTTGGTATGTGTGTGTAGGATAATTCGCACGTAAAGAATCAATTCAAATTTTACGCCACTGTCATGCAACTCAAAACTATTTTTAAGCAAATAAATTTTTTAATATTTTGTTTTAAATATTGCGCGGTTTCGCTCGTATGATTTCAAAATAATTGCGCGTTTTTGCACCTGGCATGTGCCAGGTTATGCTTGTATCTTGTACCAGGTTTTGACATATATGTATATGACTTGCTGTGGTAATGCCCACTGTTGATAAACAACAAATTCTGCCCAGGCATTATAGTTCTATTCCACTTGAAACATGAGAAAATGCCAATTTTGGTCAGGTTCATGAAGTATCTCAGGGTGTTCTAGCTTGACAACGCAGTCAGATTGGCTCAAATTGTATTGATTTGTAGCTTTATTGACCCTGCCGCAAAAACTTAAAGTTCAACCTGTTTACGTCATAAATAAATGCATGTTTACGTCATAAATAAATGCATGACTGATACTTTGATACTCAGGAAATCAATTGCCTGACCAGTACATTCTTGTAACCTTTGTGCAGACTGCCACGCGAAAAGAAAACAACCGTACACAGTTGATAAGCAACGAAATATATGTAAGTAATGAGTTACATATATTTCCGATACAAACGTTTTCTCAACTTAATGAAGACTTTTAAACTAAAGCAAAGTGCAGGTCGAAATCTTCAGCTCAGTGGACCTTTCAAACAATGAAATTTCAGTTTTTCAAAAACAATTTGAGTTAGGTGGCAAATACACGATTGCGCCAAGAAGGAACGTTGCTCAAACAAAATGTATGAAAGCTATCGAAATATTGTGCATATTGCGCAATCTTCAAAAATTAGTTTTTTGCCGGTTTTCGCCACCTTTATCATGTTTCAAGTGGCATAAAACTTTAATGCCTAAGCAGAATTCCTTCATATTTGGCACAATTTTTAGACCTATGGCGTGCATTTTCACACCAAATTTCGGCTTCCGAGGTTGCACCATATTTTATTTTTTGATTCGGCGGCCAAAATTTTCCAAATTTTTGACGATTCTTCAAGATTAGGATTGCATTCCTCTCTAACCGTTAGGGTTACTGCAAAGCTAATGCTATGTGGATGTTGCCTAATATGTCTTCTCTCACAGTGCCAAGGCGCAGAGGTTTTCATTGAACCAAACAGCGAGGAGAAAGTTTTTCGCATTTGTCTTGGGTGTCACGAAAAGCGGGGGGGGGTCAAGCCAGTTCTCGGGTGCCTAGCGAGCTACTGAGGGCCAGCTAAGAACGAAGGACCAAGTATTTCTTTGACAACGCACATGGTGTATATTCATGCAAAAAAGAAGCCGATAAAAGAAAGAAGGGGCAAAAGTTTAGTCGATCCTCCATTAAATCAGTTAACTTAGAACTGTCTCAGAGAAGTGTGTCGTGTAAAAGGAAGTTCAGGAAATTTGTATTTACAGAATCTCCTTAATTAGACCCTTTCCTTTTGTCCTGGTTATGTTGTCCTACTCAGTAATGGTTAGTTAGTACTCATACTCCTTAACCATCTTTAGAACATCCTGAATTTTATATGCCAGAGCTTTTTATTAGTTAGATTAAGCTTTGCATCTTTTCTTCGATTCATTGCACATATCAACCCTATAAACAGTTGTTTACAAAAACAATCAAAAACTGACAAAGCCATGACAACAGTGTATACTTTAATCGAGATATCCGATTGTTACCACGCTGAAATGTATTTCTAAACATTAAGGTTTTTGCTAAACCATTTCTAAAATGTCTTAACCTAGAAGTTTTTTAACCACGCTAGTTTTGGTTAAAAAGTAGCAAACCAAGTCACAGGTTGATTTCGTTTGCTTAAAAACTACATTTAAACTACTACAAACTAATTTATACACACGGTGCACCGTGGGATGATGATCACTAATCTAAATTGCTGTAGCATACAGTTGCATGCTTCTTCAGTAGTTCGTACAGCTGAACCCCAGCCTAGGCAGCTATAATATACATCAAAAATAGGCCATGATATTGCTGCCATTTAAAATTGGAATTTTTCAAGACTTATCTATCAGCTACGACATAAATGAGTAAGGTTTCATTAAGTTGTATAAGCACTTTACATCACACCTTAGCGCTGTTCGCTGATTTCTACTGAACAAGTCGTATGGGAAGCCTTCGTGCGCACTAGTGCCACACGCTCGGAGCTTCTCACATGGCGTACGTATAAGTCAGTGAATGTACGCTAAGGTGTTCTACACAGTATACCTGTAATATTATTTCCTGTTCAGGTATAAAGTGTAAGAAGTAGGCGTAGAAAAATAATATTCAGTAATTATTTAATTAATTAATTAATTAATTAACTATGGAAAGGTTGATGAGGGATGATTACTTACCACTAAAGGGTCAATTACCTTAGAGGGTTTAGTGTTACCGCAATAACATAGTTTGCATTATTAGTGATTAGTAGTAGCATTACTAGTAGAAATTGCCTAGATTTAAGTTGTGTCTCATCCTTTATTCGGTTATCGCCTTCAAGCGCGAGTGGTTGCGAATCGTGAGTCCTGGAGAGTTTAGTGATCCGTAGTAGCAGTACTAGTAGAAAATGTCTGTATTTTAGTAGTTTCTCATCCTTTATTGGGTTATCGGCTTCAGACTAAACTCGAGTGGTTGCGAATCGTGAGTCCTGGATAGTCTCTGCTTGTCTATTGTATTCGCCTGCCAGCTCTAATCCGCAAGGAAAGCGTTGAAGTGACTCAAATCCATATTTACTAATTCAAGTCCGGCCGCACCAGCTCAACTCCTGTCGTACTCGTTCAAATCCACCATGACTGACTCATGTCCGTTATAATAGGCTCATCTCCGCAGATAGTTTCGTCTTGTCCAGGACACTTTTCCACCACCGCAACTTGCCGGCTCATGTCCGCCGAAAGTCGAAAAGTTTCCAGGACACTTTTGCAACACCGATTTCAGTAACTATCATCACAGGACAGTAGAGTCACCACGTGTTCTCACTAGGATTTGACAGACGCACTAATATGGAAATATCTGACTTTGAGATGTCTGAAGGTACACTGTGGTTAAATCGGCCGCCAACGAAAATATGTATGTTCTAGCCTCTAACATTTCAGTGGTCAAACTTTGACTATGTAAGTAGACAGTAAGGCTCACAAGATCAAGTAGTCTGTTGTAAGGATGAGAGCTGGGGATTTAAACCACAGACCTCAACGCCACTACTTAGGACTGAGCGCAACGAACGCAGGCCTTGGACTGTGGGTGGAGATCTTTACTTCAGGCGGCTCACACAAGGCTGACAAAATTCGCCAAGGGGAGGGATAATTTTGGGGGACGCCAACGGGGCGCCAGACAGAACTTGGGGGACACGCACAGAATTTTAAGCTCGGATGCGGACAAACTCCGGGCTACTCCCAGAACACTACAGAGCTAGTTATTGAGAACAAAATCAGTATATACACTTAATAAAAATTACTTAAAAAGGAGCAACAAAACACAACTGGGCAATTTAATAAACTAACAGGAGGCTTATGACAGAGAATTCCACCTGGGCCACCCAGAGTGGGACAGACAGATACAGGGGCTACCCACCAAGTAAACAATAACAAAGAATATAAGCAGGGACGTCAATAAGATAGAGAGGTAACCAGCAATAAATGGGGTACGGGAGAAATTAGCAAAATTGGGGAGGGGAGGTTAGCTAGTTAAAATAGACCCAGAAGAACGGGGGCAACCCCGCAGAAAAGGAGGGAAAAAGGATGGGGGAGTTAGGAGTTAAAATCAAATAAGAAGGAAAAGGGCTATAAATTAAATTGGGGTTAGAACAGAAAGGATTAAAGGAATTTTGAAAGAAAAAGGCGAAAGAAATTACACGTGTAATCAGGAAGAATTCAAGAGAATGGGCCCCCAATGTATAGGACCAACCGTACACAAAGGCAGAAAACTCCCAACTGACTAAAACGTGGCGTGATCACAAAAGGAGAGGATTGTTATGCGTTGATAACGGGAGGGTCTATCTTTGCTAAGCCAAAATATTTGCAATGTTAAATTTACGCTCGCAACTACGGAAATTAAAGGTTTTCGTTGATTTTCAAAATATGAGAATAAAGTTAGCACTGCAAATTATTTAAAATTAGTTTTACATACAAAACTATATAAAATCATCGGACTTCCCAACAATTATAACAACATCATATTTAAGGAGACTTTGGGGGATGTTTATGGAATTTTAGGGAAAACTACGAAACTTAGGGATTAAAAGGGACTTGGAAAGGGGTGATAGCGGGGATGGTATCACCCACAGTACGCTCCAAGCCAACTTTTAATCTGATGTGACACACCTAGGGGTAACCAATTATACCCCCACTTAGGGGTTACGTATTTAACTGGAATTAAAACAATACATATTGCAACTGTGCCAGTTAGCAGCATTTCCCACTATTCTCCTACTGTGGAAAGAAGAGCAGCTGTTAGTATTTTACAGATCCATGAGTCTAACTAGAGCTATTCCTAGCTACAACTGCACGATTCGTTCTCTTCCAGGCTTAGCGCTCGCGAAGCTTTTTGTAGACTTGATCTGATAGTTCGATTATTAAGCAGATTAAATTTATTTAACTTATGCATTAAAAACCTCATTAACCGTAACTGAGTTGCCTCGTGCGATGAAAGGTTGCTCACAGCCAGCTTTGGTTATTTTGTAAAATTGACTTGAGCACTCCACTTCAAGCAGATATGTGCGTCCTTCATTTTATGTTTGGCATCAATCAAGAAAGACTGCTGCGCAGCAGGCCCACGTTTTCGTACAATCTTTCGCGAAAACTTCTGTAGACACCTTGTGAAGCAAGCTAAACTAGTGGGATCTTTTCAGGAAAGCCGCACAGGCCCAAATTCCGCCAAACTTGACCAAATGAGATGAAATTTGCATGGGTATGTTTTTGTAAACGCTGATTTCAAATATAGCACTATTTTTGATTTAGCAAAATTCGATTATTTTCGATTCGTAAGGGGAACCAGGGGGAACTAAAATTGTTTCGCCCTCGATTTAGCTGAAAACTTGCATAAACGGGTTCGCAGAACACTTAGCCATCGAAGGCGAAACTTGCCTGCTTGGCGACCCCCCCCACGGGGACCCTTGCGAATAGAACAAAAACTATGCAGTTCTTTCGATTCAGCTTTACGTGGGCTCAGTACAAGTTTACATAGTTCGCATACAGCCTTAGCTTATACGCAGCTAAAGCTGAATTGAAAAACTGACCTCAGCTTCGTGTTCTACGACATCAAAAACTCTATACGCATGTTTTCAACAAAATTGTGGACAAAGAATTTTCACCTTCCCTTGTGCAATGCACTTGTGCATTAAAAGTTGTACACATTGGGTTCGTATTCGGTCTTCCGCTCTTTCTACTGAAGCACCTGTGGCTCAGTTGGTTAGAGCGTCTGCGCGTTAAGCAGAAGACGCGGGTTCGAACCCCGCCAGGTGCCCGAATTTTTCGGGTGCCTGGTGGTGTACAACATTCATTTCTTTAATTGGTTCGTGCATATTGCAGTGGGAGGCTTGAGAGTTATCTCGCTCCACTTGCAGTGTACAATGCACTTGTGCGTTAAAAGTTGTACACATTGGGTTCGTATTCGGTCTTCCGCTCTTTCTACTGAAGCACCTGTGGCTCAGTTGGTTAGAGCGTCTGCGCGTTAAGCAGAAGACGCGGGTTCGAACCCCGCCAGGTGCCCGAATTTTTCGGGTGCCTGGTGGTGTACAACTTTCATTTCTTTACTTGGTCCCCCCCCCTTACGAATAGAAAAAGTCGAATTTTGTTAAATCGAAAATTTTTGCGACATTTAAAGCCAGCGAGGTCGAAAAGATTACTGATGCCAAGCTCATTTGATTTCAGCTCATTTGACCATGTTTGGTGGATCTGGGCCTGGTGTGGGCTTTCCTGAAAAATCCAACCAGCGATTCCGTAAAGAAAGCAGACGACCGAATCCAAGATTTTAATATTTTAATGTTTCACATAATGTTCTCAAATAGTATTGACTCACATGAATAGTTATCACTTAAAGGCATTGTAATACGTATTTAGACCACTAATTGGTTCACATTTTACGCACACGCGGTAAACAAAATTTGAAGCCTTTACGTTCAGTCCAGTCACAGCATGCCCTCCATAGCACTGGTATTCGTAATATTCACCTCCGCCTCCACCTCCGGCAACAGTGGTCTTGATGATGTTTCTGGATGGATGGGTGCTTTTACAGATCAGACCAATTCGGTTCACATAAAAGTTCCTGTCTCCATAAAGGCCGACTACATGGTAGTCTGGAGGGCACGCCAAATCCCTAAACTTCAACACAGCTGCATTAAGTGGAAGATAATTGCGTATATCAAAAGATACTGATTCCGATAGTAAGCAAATCCCAGGAAAAATTTTAATAAATTCTCAGTGGTTTCGGGTGTGAATGTGCCATGTCAGTTTTCGACGGTTTTCGGCTCCCATTCTCAACACTGTGTTGTTTCACGGAAAGTGCAGTTTGAGGTGTGAATGTGCCCAAACATTTCTCAACACTTTTGGGTTTCCACGAAAGACGCAGAATTGGATGTGAAAGCTTATGTTCAGATCTCACTCATTTTCGTTTCCATGAATTCGCACTTTTAGATCTCGGTGGTGTCGAAAGCGTGACTGTTTGCTTACTATCGGGATTAGTATTTTTGTCAGACTCAAAACGTAAAGAAATAGCCACAAATACAACTTCGTGTCTCGCCAAGATTTACGTTTTTTGAATTTACTAGATTAGCGTCTATCTGGGCATTTTGAGAATAGGATGGGTTTTGACTGTCAAAATAAAGTAACGGCGAACTGTGTAGAAGTGCCACCCCTCCATTCCACGTATCAGTCGTGGAAGGGAGTGCGGCATTCGTCGTGACACTCCTGTCTCTGCGGTAGGCAGTCCTGGGATGAGCTACGTTGTGGCAGGACATCCCCCAATCGTACACCCTTATGCTCAGCACGGACAGGAGGCATCGGCTGGCACGTTTAGAGACTGGATATAGAATTGATTTGTTTTAAAAGTAATATTTAACTGCGATCCCAAAAAAATTTCTCAGTATTGGCATCATTTCTAACATCCGGCTTTTGTTTTGTACCCGTTGTGTGATGACGACAATAGTGCCTATAATCCTATGCTAAATGGCCAGGCCAATTGTGAGAAACTGTTATTTTAATGCTTTTCCAGGCTGCACTAACGTCGCTATGAAGTACAATCATTGAGTCACTTCCACACATGGTCAGTTTGTTTGACTAATGTAATCAGTTTCTGTAAATGCATTGCGTTATATTTCTGGGTGCCTTTTCGCAAATGGGTAGACTAGAGTAGAGTAGAGTAGAGTTAAAATTAACTCTCTGCATTCGTGAAAAGAGTTAAAAAGATTATAATTTTTGCTTACGCTTTGTCGAACTTTTCACCTTTGAGAATTTTCAAAAACTTCCCAACGTTAAACAATAAAACAGGACAAGATATTTACTCATTTCATTAATAGACATTTAATCTTCAATGCAGCGTCATCCTGTATTAGGGTGATCCGGGCGTATTCCTATGTGTAACTTGCAGTTTTTAACCGATTTCGCCGAAATTTAGCATGGATCATTTCAACAAATTATTGACTAATCTGCAGAAAACTTTTAAAGTTTAAGCTTTTAAAGGGTTAACAACACAGGTAAAACTATAATTCATGGGGAACCAATCAAAGATTTTTACGATTTTCGCGAAAAGTTGTATTTAGTCAGAGTTTGCTGAAAACTAATCTGAACAGGTACGATGTTCGTTTGCTGAGACCACGACAAAGCCCAAAAACCTCTGTACATATTTTCAGCAAAATCGGATTCCCTGGTCCTCCTAAAAACATGAACAATTTTGGTCAATTTCGACTAAACTTTAATACGAACAGATTTTCGGAGCAAACTTAAATAGAAAAATGTTTGTTTATTGAAATTCAATAGAGATTTGAAATTTGAAATGAATTGGTTGCCCTTAGAATCACAGTTGGGATCACAATTGATCCTGTTCTGTAATTCTTATGAGCTTTATCAGTTGCAGCTAAAGTTCGCGTAACATTTGTCTACATGTCCTTTCATAAAGTCTACAAAGGAATACTGCCCCCTTTTGAGGCGTTACTTTTGTAAAGTTTACAGTGGTTTTTATGGCAGAATTAGCGCTTTAGTTAACCCATTTTTGAGAAAAAATTGAGCATTCGGTTAGTTGTAGTTTGCTGTTGATTCGGCTTTTCATGTTGCCGCCTCTCATACATATATACTTCAAATGTACATTCATAAAGTGGAGTTAAATGACTTACAAAAATAATTTAGAGCTTGTTTATAAGTATAATTAATTATTTTAATTTAATTAATTCTTTTTAATCATCTTTAACAGTGCAGCATGTTTAAAACATTTTGTTTCATCTATTTTTATTTTATGAAGTAGCCTATTTCGTTGCTTTAGCGTAAACAATTCAGCAGAATATTGGCAAATGCTTAAGTAATTTTGATGCATTATGAACCATCCAATGAAGTAATGTGTTGCGCTTTCATTGGTTGTTAAACGTTGCACGTTTAACTAGTTAAATTTAACCCATTTACGAAAAGGGTAGAGTTAATTTTTAACTCTTTTCGCAAATGACCGAAGGGTTAAAAATTTTAACTCTGCTTAACTCGGCGAGTTAAATTTAACTCTTTTAAACCAGTCGCAAAAAGGATCAAGTTAATTTTAACTAGTTTAACCCATTCGCGAAAAGGCCCTAGGTTTTGTCAGCAAAATTCGCCCCTCGAAATAAACACCGAATGACAACTAAAGAAAGAAATCTTTAGGATTTGAAATTTTTATTAGTGCTACTGAATTTTCAAAATCCTTTGATCTCTGCTGTTTTGAGATGCTACTGCTCGCGCGCTACATGATAAAAAACTTAAGGTTTTACTATTGGAACTGTTTTGGTTATCACCTTCAATATACAGAAGTGATTTTTTAAATTTGAAAGCCGATTTCTTGAGCCACTTCTTCTTGAACCAGACTTTCTATATAAAAGTATAGAAAATGAAAATCAATAGGATTTTGGGTGAACTAGTTGTTTGTCACGTAAGGATACTACTTCCTACAGAAATAAAAACAATCTTTGAACTTTTATTGCATAGGGGAAATGTTTGGTGACGACTACCTTATGTTTCATTGTTCGTTGATTCATATAATGTCATATTCATATATGTTATTGATGGGGACTCCCTTACATATACACAATTCTTTGATATCATCATCATACCATCATATTGAAGTTTTTGGTCAAAACGTAACTGAAACGTCATTTCGCTAATACAGATGTTGTATACAGTTTCTAATTTTGTACAATTTCAAATTGTACAAGAACTTTTCTACAATTGGAAATTGTACGTACAGTTTTAGATTCTACAATTTCAAATTTTTAAATTTTAAGTTAAAACTATAATTTCTATTGTTAAGCCAAGCTGCTTCCATGGATTGAAAAACATTTTTGTCAAAAATTTGTAATTTTCAAATTTAAAATTCGTTTACGTTTCAAACAAATTGACGAAAAATTACCAAAATTTTGACAAGCGTTCAGAGTACAAACATGTCTTGTACAATTTAAGGTGCTGATTCGTTTTGGGCACAGTTTTTGGTTGCTTCGATCACTGCTTTGTAAGTTTAAATTCAAATTTAACTTATTTGGAATGACTTAAAGGTTAACCTTAAAATTAGAGGACTTATAGGACTTTTAAGGTAAGTTTAGTAATTAATCTTCCAAGTGCAAATTCAAGGAAAACTGCTCAAACACCACATTATGTTATACTCAAGTTTTCAGCTAATGTCTGAACATAAATAACGTTAAGTTTCAATGTTTTGCTTACCACGTTTACAATTACTCACGTTTACAATAAATAAAAATCTATTTATCTGTGAACTCTTAATTTGTACTGCTTATGAAAGCTTTTTGTACAGCCGCCTCACCCCAGTCGGTACGCCGGTTAGGGGACGCTGACTGACCAATTTTAGAAGTTTGTCTGGGTGGGGGACGCTGACACTAAATAACTGCAGTCGCAATTATCCGAGGTGTTCTACAAGGCTATCAGTACGTCCATTACTTTCGCCGTAATGGAGGTCCTGTGGTAGCTCCACCTCGCAGGCGGCCACCCCTTTTATGAAAACTTAAAATGGAGTTCACGATATTAAACCCAGGAAAATCTGAAGATTGCGGTAGTGTCAAACAGAATAGAAATTGAGGACAAAAGAGCCGCCTCTTAAAGGTCAATTGTCAGCCAAACCATGGATTGGCTCTAACGGCACCCAGTCGCTATTTCTCGAAATACATCTCCTTTCAAATTTTGAAGAATGTTCCAGGGCTGATGCCTAAGCGATTCCAATCAAATAAATAAAGAATCGGCCCAGTCAGGTTTCGAACCATTGCCCTTCCGTTTGCAAGTCAGACATGCTTACCACCAAGCCATCAACTGAGCTTCCTTATCCGGATTATTAATTTTCCTATGACTGCTTCCCTTACAATTTTGAGATTTTGAGTAGTGCAAGCTGTTTCATGACGTTATTGAGACAAGAGGCTGCTTATTCAGACAAACGTGTCTAAAATCAAAAATCAAGACACCCATAGGATTCAACTCAAAAATACAATTAACGAGTCAGAACGCAGCAGAACTTAACCTTCCTTTTTTATCATAGCTGAATGTATCATGTGGATTTAATATTACTCACATATCTTCGCCCCTCCAACTTCCATGCCGTTTTCTCTCTGCCGTGTCTCCAAAACAGCTGACTCGAATAGCGTGTAGGTATTTGCTGCTTGCAGAAACCTGAATCCCAGAAACAGCGTAACCCGCCAAACAGTGATCTTGATTAGCTGCTCCTCCAGTCTGTCCAAAACAAGACATCCATGTAGCACGCTGATAGCCTGAAAACACTCTTACATGGACGCCTCTATTCCACAACCACTGGCACTAACTAGTACGTGACAGTCTGAGTTTGAGGACACACATGCTCAATGCCTTTGTAATGTCGCGTGATACTGAAGCAAATATATTCCTATTACACATGACATTCCACCTAACTTCGCCTTCGTGTAAGCTAAGCTAATAAGGGGCAACATTCAATGCTGAGAAAGGAGTTGCCGAGAACTGCATTGCTTAGAACTGTCAATGCTCATTATATACTTGCATTGCCGAGAAAGATTCAGAATCATAGCTTGCACCGCCGACAATGGCATTGCTAAGAATTGCATTGCCGAGAAATCTCATTTTGTGAGACCTGCTTCAATGCTGCAAGTATATTTCAGTCTTTAAATGCTGCAATACATTCTAAGTACTTGAGAAGAGTATGCAGCTTTAATTCAAAGCTTTCATACTTCAACTTCATTAAATTCAACTGTAAAAATTAATTAATTTAGTAATGGAATTAAGAATTAATGAATGAATTAAAATTAAAGAATTGCTAATCTCAGGATTGAAGGTATTGGAGGTAACAAGATATTCCTAAGGGATGCGGAGCGTTAATTCATGACCTGTAGACGTAGAGCTCGATTATACTCTAATAGTCTGATCCATTGACCAGTAACTACAAAGTTACCATCAGCAATCCCACTCCGCCCAATGCAGTTACTAAAAATTAGTTAAAATTATTAAGTTTCAGCTAAAGTTTACGTTACACAATTTTCCTGAAATTTTCCTGAAATCCATGAATTCATAATATCACTATATCATCGTCGTGAGACTCGAACCCACGCACGACATTTTGCTTTGAGGGAAAGGCTCTGCAAGTCAATATATGCCCGTATACAAGAATTGCCGAGCTGTGGGAATCAACACACATCTTTTCTCGTTTCCAGAAGTCGGCCACCAGCCCAGCCGCATTATATCTAATTGCAGCTATATTTACAATAAGCAAAGACTATGTTTAAAATTTTACATTAGACTTTCATGTTCAAGATAAATGAGGCTGTACCACGGATTTTGAGTCGTTTTCGCAAACATTTTATTGAAAACTACCTTTAGTAAAAACACAACATTTTTGAAAAATTGAAAAACTCACGGACTTTGTAACCATATTGGATGCTTTTTTCATTCTAAAGTTTAATTAAATTGGATCATAAATGCATTTTCTGAAACAGTTATTGAACGTGCAGGAAACGCTACCTTCCTTCCTCGTACATGGAATTTACATAGGTTTGTGCTGCGGCCATACAAATTTTTGTTGGCTTTCTTCCCGCTTTGTTCCTGTCTTTCTTTCTTCTTTGTGGCCGCATTAAAGCGCAGAAAAAGCCTTTGAAAACCCCACTTTTTCATTGAAAAATGCACTGAAAGGCACATGTCCGTTTTTAAAGATCCCTGGTGCAAACACGAAAGTTTTTATCCAAACCAGATCAAATTTCCTGTCACCGTATTAAACATGAAAGCTAAATACAAATTCATGACTACAAGCCGTCATTCGGCAATTTCTGCATTCTGACAATAGCACAATTCAGTTCTTGAGCTGTCGTATAAGAAGAAATGTGAAAATTAAAACAGAGTTCCAACTGCAAACAATTAGCACAAAAAGCAAAAAATTCTCAAAAATAAAAAAGAGACATTTAACTTAATTTTATATTGCATGCAATCCTCTTGTTGGTGCTTTTCTGCATAAAAAATGCTTTAATTTAAAGCTTTTATAAACATTGCACATTTCTCACATGCTAGTAACATGTCAGTAACTTCTATTTTGGCGACCCGCCCCGCCCGCTACCCGGAAGCTGGTACCCGCCCCGCCCCGCCCCGCGGCGTGCGGCCCTCAGATAACTGATACCCGCAAAAATTTTTGGAATGCTATGCGATTACGATGCTGGTAAATTTCTTAAAAATGCCAACAGTTAAAAATAAACTTTTATTTAAAGCGTCTCAACTATGTATATGCGTTACTAATAGGTTAGTTATAATTTCTGCAAACCAGACATAAGGTCCGGTCTACACCTCGTCAGCTAGTAAGGTAGCAAAGAATTTAATTAATATTCCTACAAATCAGAATTACTTTCATTGAACCAAACCTGTATAGCAATAACTGTTAGCGACTGAAGCAACAGCAATCTTTCCAATTTTTATGGACTTCACCAAACTTTTCTGTCTCAAAGTCAGACACATCACTGGACACCCGTGTAGCCAGAGTTTACTTTTAATCAAACAGCTTTTCGTTGTAAAAATAATCTCATTTTATCCGGAAGCTAAATTGGCGGACTCGTTACAAAAGCTTGTACATCGACTCCTACTTTCTGTAAGCCATAAAGCTTCTTAAAGCATTTATCAAACGCAGCCAGTCAACTAGCCAAATAGTTATTATTCACTGTTCTCAAAACCTGCTGATCTCATTTGCATAAATACTGACATCCTTTAAAACAGTTTCCATCTGCGAAATTTGAGGAAGGAGGGGGCAGTGAAAGTATCATTTCGTTGAAACTATGGCTTAAGGGGGCAGTATGGGAAAAAAAGAAAGTTGAGCAGTTAGTCACTCAATACGTTCCACCTTTACTCGGTACTACTCAATGACTAAAATTAATTTCTTAATTATATAAGCGTATAAAACAATATTATTAGCAGGGCACCTTCGGTTAAAAATGAGCTAAGCACTATAATAGACCAACGTTGAAGATAGGCAACGTTTGAATAGCGAATTCGTTTATAGTGCAATTCCTACCTATTTTCCGTGTAAATAGTTCTGCCTCCAGGCAGAACAAAAATAATATACAGTGCGTTTCTGAGATTATTTTCCAGGGACCGTTTTTCAACTTTACAAAACAAAAACTAGATGTACTGCATTTTCTGCAGATTTACATTTCAACAAAATTTGAGAAATCATTGCTCTTGAATGGATTGAGAAATAGAAAACCGACCCGGGCAAAATATCTAAAGACACAGTGTGCAATACATCTTTTAGACCCCTGGTTGTGGGATAACTTTCGGATAACCTTCATAACATGATCGAGACCCTCGCAAGTGCAGTTTTGCCAATGAAATTTGCAAAGCTGTACATGGGTATATTCTAAAACCGTTTGCTCAGGCTGTTGGAGTAAATCTGCATATTTGCAGAAAAGTTAAGTTTGGCTACGACAAATCCAGCGTCAGGATGACAAAGAATCCTGACCCGGTGGTTTGAACAAATTTTTCCAATGTTCTCTCTAGTATACTTTATCTAGTTGTACAACATATTTTGTAATGAGGTGTGCTTAATACCTTTTTAGATCTTGAAAGGTTTTTGACATCGGTGCAACCTTTGGCCAAGCACAATTCACATGAAAGTACATAAACGTTGGAAACTCGTCATTGCAAAGTCTTGCAATAAACTTTACAAGTGTTTAACCAACCAAGGTGATCTTCAAATGCCGAAGTAAAAATTTATACTCAACTACTTAATAATTCTGGAACTTATGCAAATACCTTTACACGGAGGGAAACAGTACTCGTATTTGTAAGGATTCCTATGTGTAGTACACCCCGGGCCTTCACGTCCCTGGTGTAGATTTGAACAGTAGCTGTCGCAAAAACCTTCAATACAGCTTTCGTTGTTGCTTGCTACTGCCTGATTTCCTTTGTATTCATAATATGCCGAACAGTCAGCCTCATTATACCAGCACTTCTGGATTTCGTCGAGGCAGGGCGTAGACGCTAAACAGGTAAAGTACAAGCCTCTTAAAATTTAGTATTAGGTACTACATAGCAATGTCTGAATTTATACTGAAGCCCTCTCCAAATCATGTCCTTGGTTGAAACTTTTAAGGATATGTTTGATTCAGATACAGTTTGTTTGCATTTTCCAGTATAAAGTTATTCGCTAGCTATCCTACACGTTAGTGTTTCCCCACGTCAATTACATGCTTGCATAATTCGCACCTGTGTGTTGCTTGTTCGCTAAAAACGACGCAAACTTTATAACAAAACACTTTCGGTTTCCAGCTGTTCTCACCTGTTAATATAAAACCGTAATGTTGAGAAAACGAAAGGTACTTGCGTAATGGAGAAGCAGGGGAGTTTAACCACAACAATACCTCCGCTACTTAGAGCTGGCGCAATGTAACACAATCCCCGACTGCTAAGCAGATCTAGCTTAGGCGGCTCTCTTTTAGATCGCCTACGATCCTCGCCAGGGAGGAGGAGGGTGCATAAATTTTGGGGGACGCCGAACTGACTGGCACCTAAAGAAAAGGGGGAGATTGGACCGTTAACGCTCTCATGTCAACCCTAGGCTAACCCCGGAGAGTCTATCTAAAAATTAGAACCAGGTCAAACTTAGATTAAATTCAAAGAAAGGTTAGCTAGACAACTGCGGATTTAATAGGAAACTACAGTTCGCAAAATAAAAAAATAGTAAAAGGAACATAAATGTAGTTAATAACTTACTGGCTACCAATAGTACCAAATTGGGAAGGGGAAACAAACTGTGAGACGGGGGAAAACAGGGGAAAAGGGGAAATGGAAACTGAGCAGAGGAAGGAAGGGTGTGAGTTGAGTTAATCTGCGTTGCGAAACACTTCATGAAAGGGAATTGGACAAGAGGTAGTAGCGTCTTCAGCTACTGTCTATACTAACACTTGTACTCAGCGGATCGAAACGCACTTATATCAGATTAGACAGCCTTCAAGAAATCAGTTCTAACTTTGACATTTACTATGCTTTGAAGCCTGGGTTAAATTTACAAATATGAGCTTATATGCTGTTGGAAAATGAGGATCATTGTTGTAATTTTGCTAACTAGGGATTAATTTAGCTACTTTGCTTCATTGGGATGAAATATATAGACAGGCTATACATCTGCGCTTGCAAGTTGTGCCCATATCACATATGTATACTGGACTGCACCAAAACAGACAAACTCGAGCTTCAGATTATCTGGAGATTAACTCAAAAGGTTAACTAGAGATTATTTCCGCCAAGCACTGCACCAACTTAAGCTAGAAATAATCGGGACCAGAGACCATCTCCAACTACTGAAGGTTCCTTCCTTCAATCCTTCCCCTGAGTAGGATTGCGTCCAGATAAGCTCGAGGTTTCCATTAGAGATGCCTGAATTTGAGCAGCCGCACTTCATCTATTTTGACAATTTTTGATCATTATTATACTTTATAAACGCCAAAGCTTTTGACACGCTGAGGGTAAATTATGCAATATACTCAGAAGCATTTTGGTTTTTATATGCTAAGGAACCACGTCAAAAATAAACTCGTACTGTACTCGTTTTATTTTGCACGAATTTCGCACGTTTTTCAAATTATTAACACGCTTTTAACACGATTCTTTTTATGCAACCATTTTTTGCTGCTGCCTTTGTGCTTTTCTAACTGGCAAATTTGATAGTTTTTACAAGTAATACCGTTCATACGTACTGGAAAGCTACTGTGCTGTTTTGAAGGTTGCTTCTTGTTGTTCAGCTGCACAGACTTAAAGGCTGACTTGAAAATGTTTATGAAAAACTTTTTGAAAACACCGCCGCTTACACGATTTTTGCACGATTTAGATCGTGTAACCAAATCGTGTACACTATAAATTTTCAGCTTATTTTTGACACAGTTCCTAAAGCACATCAAAAGATTGTTTATACACAAAACAATACGCAAGATTTTTTGTATTGATATATCCTTATGTAAACGTTGAAATCGAAATCAAATATCTTGATAATATAATAACGGTCAAGCACATATTTTTGGCCGATGCCGTCCAAGTAAATTCTTTTGTACTCGACAGATAGCCTTCAAATTTGAAGTTGTCATGCTAGAAAATAAATGAAGGGTTGAATTTTGGTTGGTGAAACTGCTCATCACACGACACAAAAACACAGTTTGTTTGGCTAAGCCTTAACTCAATATGATCTCCAACTTAAGCTATAGGTCGGATGGTTTCCAACCAAGGCGCAGCAGATAATAACCATATTGATTCGACAGCTCTTGTTCTGCTCTGCACTTTTGGTATTGAAGCAACTTTGTAGCAACTTTCCTATCAAAGCGTCAAAAACCTTGTTGTGCATCTTGTTCTGCATATATGCAGAAATTAAATAATCCTTTAGTTCTTGAGCTAGGAAACTGCTATCTCTTTTGATACAATCACAAAAAATGTAGTTTTTGCAGCGTGAGCAAGTTTTTTCCAGCGATTGCGGAGAATTTAGTTTGCAACATGAGAGCAGCAACTTAGCAGAAGTGTTTCACACAACATACCCCGGGAACTGCCTTTCGTTGCCCAAATTTCTGCTTTCTAACTAAAGTAGTGGTTTGCCAAAGTTGGAGAATGTAGGCAAAATCTATAGTCTAGCAAACTTAAACTGGATCAAAACAGTGAATTTTGTGGAGAGTTTTTTATTCAAGTTAAGTCAGACAATTTTCTGAAAGCTCTGACGTCAGAGAATTCAACAATTTTTACAAAATATAAATTTTCAAACTGCAGGAAAAGAAATAATAAACGAAAATTAGTCGAGTCTGGCGTCAAATTAAAATCTCGTTCAGGAAAACGCGAATAAACATCAATTAAGTGGATTTGGGCCGACACGTGGTTCCAGCAGGCCCATATCCCGAAAAACAAAAATTGCTTCGGCCGCTACAAGTTTGGGCTCATTTGAAAGCTCTCACTACTTTCAGTAAAACTTAATTGGATCACCGCTCAAAAATGCTGCCTGCGAAAGTTATTCCTCTTTAAACCCCAAAAATGGGTAGTTTCGACAGCTCTAGGTTAGAGAAAGCTGTGAGCTGAATTAAGTCAAGCCATTGTGCTATACTTTGCGTCTCATCATTATACACAAATATGCAAAATTGCTGCTTTGGAACTTTGCGCTTGCGTAAGATAAACCAATTTAAACAAACTTCAAAAGCACCTCCGTGTCAGCATAGCTATCGCAGACAGCATTTCTGACACAGTTGTAACTTTTACTCTGAGTGACGAGAGTTTTCAAATGAGCCCGAATTTGAAGAGATCGGTAACTTTTATTTTTGGTGATGTGGGCCTGCGGGAACCGTGCCAATCCAAATCTACTTAATTGATGCACATTCGCGTTCTCCTGAACGAGACCAAATTTGATACCAAACTCGACTGCTTTTCTTTCATTATTTCTTTTCCTACAGTTTTCAAAATCAAGAAAATCTTAATTTTTAAAATTTAAATTTTTTAAAGTTTCTGAAATCTCTGATTTCTGGGCTTTCACTATACACTGTACAGTACTGTACTGTCTATTCACTATACATTGTCAGACTTAACTTAACTAATAAACTCCCCACAAAATAAATGCACTCTTTTGGTCCTGTTTAAGTTTGCTAGAGTTTAGGTTGCTCATTCATATTAACTAAATACTCCATAACGAAGAGCGATTTCGTAATAACCAAAAACGTTCCCCAGCTGATTGATATAGATATCAAATGATGTAACCGATCTTTGAAAATAATTAATTTCATCCTGAGAAAAATCTGAAAGATTACACTACTTTTAGAATACAGTTATTAAGTTTGGGAAACTCAAAATTAGTTTCCTTGTTTTTGCGCTCATTAGCAAGAGAAATGTTAAGCTAGATTTTAATATAAAACGGCTTCCTAGCACCAAGTAATTAAGCAGTAATAATAGTCCAAAGTTGATGACTCCAAAAGGAACCACTCTTTAGGTTGTTGCCAATTAACTACTACTAAACTAATTCCAACTTAATTTAATCAGGTTTGGTGGGAGCCACCGTTATTCGTCCAGAGGCGTGAGGAAGAGGAAGTATAGTTTCATATGGCCACAGCAAGTTGCTTTTTGATGGTTTTCGTTGTAAAAATTCGGCAGCTAAAATTCGGTGTACAAGTTCCCTGGTATATCCTTCCTATATAAAGACTGGAAATTTGTTTGTTTGTACATTGTTTTGCAGTAAATCAGGGGCGGATCCAGGGGGCGCGGGGGGTGGCGGCCGCCCCCCCCCCCGGTCGCAATTCGAAGGTAGGAAAAATTAAGGAAAGAAAGAGGAAAAAGAGCAAAAAACCAAAAAATGTCGCGCCTTCGGCGCGACTTTTCTACTTTTTAACCGCTTATTTATTGCATTTGTGAAGAAAAAGCTTGAAATGCATCCGATTTTTCGGAGAAAATTACCATTTTTGCCTAAAAATGTCAAGAATTTTAAGAAATTTGTTCAGTTCTTCAGTATAAAAAGAATTAAAGATCCGAGTACCGATTTTATTGCAAAAACAAAAAATTTCTTCAACTTCTGGGGGGCTCCGCCCCCCAGACCCCCCGCTCGAAAAATTTTGCCGCCCCCCCCCGTCACGAAATCCTGGATCCGCCAGTGCAGTTAATATATAAATATGCAACCTATAATATGCAATCTACGTACTACTTGTATACTGGTTTGAAAGTTGTAATTACCTTGGCCTTTAATGAATAGTCCAGTAAAGACTATGAACATAACTGTTTTCGGTAGCATCTGTAACAAAATAAGCTTACTAAAAGCTTTTAGCGCAATATGATTCATTATATACATAATTGCCCGCTATGTCCAAAGCAAATAAGGTCATGGGTAGACTACTAACTAGTAGTAGTTAGTATAAAACTCACTGTAGCTTCGAATCGCAGAGATGGTATATTGTATATGGTTCAGGCTTTGATGGTTGAAACGACAATAGGGCACGTACAGTTGAAACCGTAGTATTTATATAAGTCTGCGAAATGTCTGGAATGAAAGAAAATGCAGACTTGCAGCATGTGCACATAAAACATCCAAGTATGTTATGATGATAAATGTCTGTCCTTCATTCGGCGAATCTGTACATTTTTTCTTTAAAAAATTAATTTGCGCTGGAAGACAGGCACAAGGGCAGACGAAATGATTGTAACAAAACCCATTACATGTGTCCTAGGATCGTATTCACAAAGCTTTTAGTAACTGTTTCAGGGACACTTTTAGTGGAGCTTTGTGAATACGGTATAGCTTTGTGCTAGCTAGCTTTGTGAATAGCTTTGTGAATCGCATTATGCTATATTAATTTTGAGACAGTTCCTTACTTGTAAATCCCGTATTTAGTTAAACCGTCCAGTAAATTCAGAAGTTTACCGTGGACGTAGTAAACCGGCCAGTATTTACTGAATACAGCAATTACTACGACATATAAATGTACTTATGTTTCAAAAATAGAAGCGGCGAACCTCTTTGCCAACCTCAATTCAGTTTGTCAATTTTTTGCCAGATACAAATGAAATCAAACACATTTTCGATATTGTGTGGCGCAGCCATTACTAGCAACAGCAAGCACAAAGCTAGCGATCTTTGCAAGTTATTGTTGCACAGCTATCTTAAGGCTTTGGAGTAGTAAATAATTTTTGCAACATCATACAGTTAGGTTCCACCCAGTCTGTGCTAGTTGTTGGTTGTCGAACCTCTTAAGGTGGTGATTCCTTTTGGGCGCATATTGCTGGTTGGCGGCGTAAATCAAGATGAAATTTGACGAAACTTTTCGAAATGCGTTCTTTTGGCGTTCTAACACCCTCCGCGCAATAAAGATTCAAAATTCGAGATTTCCGGGCAGGGCGGTCTTTCTCAATTTTTGAAAGTTTAGCAGCAGCTATACGTTGTGACCATAATCATTCCAAAGATCTCATTGAGCTTCATATTTTTGCTTTTTAAAGCAACGTTCTAGCTTCTCTCCACCGCGAGATATAGCCAATTAGTTTTGGAGTCGAAAACTTGTCACTTTTGCAGAAATCAAATAATCCATCATTTCGTGAACTATGCAATTCGTAAAATCAAACTAAGAGCGTCGATCTGAAAGTCTCATAGGGGCAACAACAGGCACCACCCTGTTCGGCTTCTTGTTTATTTTAGTGTGCTTTGCCCTTATTCGACCTTTTGTCGGGCCTACGTCGACGTTGCTGCCGAGCAGGTGCCTCATCACGTTGAGGTCGCCGATCATTAGTCGCAATACAACACAAATGCTGACATTCAGACTCGGGTAGACCCGTTATACATCGCC
This sequence comes from Trissonchulus latispiculum, assembly GCA_030248195.1. Classification (NCBI taxonomy): domain Eukaryota; kingdom Metazoa; phylum Nematoda; class Enoplea; order Enoplida; family Ironidae; genus Trissonchulus; species Trissonchulus latispiculum. The sequence goes on along the minus strand of JASAND010019639.1, from coordinate 56,977 downwards.
ATCTCGGTGACATAAAATATTTATCCGGAATTTTCCTGGCTTCTCTCATCGAGATCATATTCACGCTCCCACATCTCGCAACAGAACCTTCTGACTTTCCATTTTGCCCGAGGCGAGTCCCGGTCCATGCCCCGAGTTCGAGAAACGACGAGGCTTAGCAACATTTGGCGATTGGACCATATTTACGCTTCCAGTTTGTGGCTTGTTTTGGGGGTTCCGCGCCCCCGCTATTCGTTTCCCGAATTGCCAGATGATTGTTGTCGGTTGTCGGCCGAGTTACTTCCACCACCGGCATCAGACGCCCGATTACACCACCTCTTTGTTGACCACCGCGCCTTCCATAGTTGTAGCGACCACCTCGACCACCTCCTCGGTAGGTCCTTCCATCGGCGGCAGATTGAGTGTTTCCAGTGTTAGCTGTCGCATTCTTCATGAGCAAGCTACCAAATAACGTGCTCGCCAACATCTGTTGTCGGCGAGGGTCATCACCCCAGAAGCGCACAACCTTCACCGGACACTCAACCACTAATGCCCAGGCTCTGCACAATAGGTACAGTGCATGGACTTAGCGGGATTTGGTCGAGCCAGAAGACGCTCCCTGCTGCTCAACCAGGTAGCAGACATCTTCTTCGTCCATGTATTCCAAACTGGGGTCGTCCAGAATTTCGCAGGTTGCCGCAATTTCATCATCCAAGGACCTCTGTCGGGAGGCCTGAGCCTGTACTTGGGTAATTCCTTATATCCTGCAATTGTCGCTGCAAATCACGTACGTAGTCGGGACACTCAGGGTCCACGGACGTTGTCCGAGGCCGATCGCCGACAGCCAACGCAGATTCCATCGGCTTTGACTGGCTGTCGCCCTCTTAAACCGACTGCAGTATACGTACCGCTCGCTCGCATAAAAATGTCATTCGACCGATCATAGGCCGATCCCAAACGACAGATAAGAGATTTCGGCCACAGATTTAGCGGATGTGTTCTACACAAATATACCCAGGGACGTTTGTTTAGTTGCCCCCATTTCTGCTTTCTAGCTAAAGTAATCGCTTGACAATTTTGGAAGATTTTTTTATTTCAGCTTATTTCTCTATAACTAAGAGTGATTTCACAAGAAAAAAATCGTCCCCAGCTATTTGATGGAGGTATCGAATCATATAAAGGATGGCTCGCGAAAAAATTTACTTGAGTCAGCTAAAAATCTGGAAAATTATAATTCTTTTAAAATCTGTTAAAACTATTTTAGAAAAGCAACATTAGTTTTATTGTATGCATTAAAAAGACATAATGTCAAGCTGCATTTCGATATAAATGGCTTCTTAAGGGAGGGGGTCACTTTGGTCAGAAATCTATAGTGACGGATTTCACTCATTTTCACACATAATATGCCCCCATATGCTCTCAAAAATAACTTAAAATATTAGCGTTCGACATTATACTGTGACAGAGCTATTCAGGTTCAAATCCGGAAAACTTGAAAATTCCGGTGATGAAACATCCGGAAAACTTGAAAATTCCCTGCAAGGTCAGGTGGAGACCAAACTCGACCGTAAACAGGGTTAACCGAAATCCAATACTCAACAAAATCGCTTCAGAGGAGATAGCTACACTCTACAATATGTCCTTAATGGTTCTGAAAAGGTTTGGCTCTGGCTCTTATACAGCGAAAAATTTTTCTGCCACAAACTTTTCGAGTAACTTTTTCATTTTCCTATGTTTAACACATGTCGAGATCACCTTTGAGGGCCTGTACAGAACGATAGAAGCAATATTTCGCAAAACGCCTTGTCTTGTTTCGCGGACCCATGGGGACTACAACGTATGTGAAAATGAGCAAAATCTGAGATGGTCGAAAAATCGGCAAAAAAGTGACCCCCCCTTAACTCCGAGTAATGAATGAGTGATAATGGTGCAAACCTTATGTGATCAAAGGGAATCACGTGGTTTCCTTTTGTGTAACTTTAACCCTATAGTCTTCAATTCTCTATGAAAGTAGATGAAACTGCCCAACTATGCTATTTTAGTGCTCTTTAACATTCTGCGCCCAGTCCCGCTTTTTTAGGTGAAAAAGATAAGACATTTTTGGTTTTTGCCATTATTCTCTCAGTACGTAGTCGATACACCGCAATGGTTGTGATGACTAGAAAGAGGGTACCTAAATGGACATTTTTGGTTTTACAACTTTTGAACTATCTCTAGTGGTTAAGTCAGTATAAGCCAAAAACTGCTTTTGGTGTCAAAAAGCGGCCATTTTCGAGGAAATCAGTTTTTTCAAAATTACTGCCAAATAATACGGACAACTTTCGTTTATTTATCGATCGATACGCGGTCTAATTGTCATTTTATCAATGCCTATTAGCTTAGATTTGTTGGTTTAAGCTAGAGATTTGACCAAAAAACCGTTTTCGCAAAACTGCGATTATTTTCTTTGAACATTGATTTCTCAAATAACTATCCAATGGATTCGCGTGATTATTGACTGGAAAATCTGCGAGGGACATTTTTCTTGTTTTGAGCTAAAACTGCTCCAGTTGCGAAAAAACTGAATACAAAGTTGCGAAATTTCGTGTCACCGCACATTTGCCCGATCTTCTGTAGTATTGAGGCTTGCTGAGCCTCAATACTACAGAAGCTCGGGCAAATGTGCATGTGCATGCAATGTATCTCGGCCCATACGTCCTTCATATCATGACACAAGAACAAATTTTGGCCGATTCTACAGTTTTGAGAAATCCATGTTCTCAAAAAGTTGTATAGCATGGTTTCTCAGGTTTAAGGTGCTGGTTCGGGCTTTTGCAGCCAATTTCGAAAGACTGTAATTAGCTTGGAAATCAACGATAATTTTTATATTATTTTAAAGCCTAGAATGTGCTTGTTACATTTAGGTAGGGTATACCTGTCTCATTTCAACTCTTCGACGTGAACATGCGATAACAAGAAAACAATTTTTGAACAGGGATTTCTCGAAATGTGGGAATGCTAAATAAAAGCGACCAGTTCAGACTTCAATAGAAACGTCTTCCCGAGGGCTATTTTTTAAATCTTTTGGTGATCAGGTAAGCTCAAGATTTTGATAAAAATGTACATTTTGTCTGATTTTCGCCATTTTCAAGGTTGGATGCTTATTTCTCTAGAACGGAAAGACAAAACGCGAAACCATGTTACTAACCTCCGGATTAGTGTCCGGACCTAAACCGGAGATTAGTGAGGCGAATCCATTGCAGGTATAGCAGGTGCTGGCATAAATTCTAAGAATGCCATTTCCTTTTCTAGTAAAATTCACATTTTTATAAAAGAATCTGTTCGACAAACTGGGGTCCTTTCTTAGAATGTCTGTTGGATGTTGGCACACTTTCACAGAAAGCACGTTGATTGGCTAACGTCCTTTCTAAGAAAGTTAAGAGAAAGTACGTTGGCTGGAATTGAGCATTCGGCTACCTGTGTTGGCCTTGGCGGTAATCACACGAGACCTATGCTATTTGCGTCCGTGGCGGGTGGGGGAAGCATGTAGTAGGTGTAACCACCGTAGTTTCCCTGGAACTGGGGAGGGGGGTTGTAAATCTTGGAAGGTAGGTGGTCTGCCCAAGAAATGGGAGGGGGCATATCCCCCATACCCCCCAGGACCTCAGAAAGTTTGAAAAATGGCCAAGAAATGCAAAATGTTTGGTAATTTAGGCCTTTTTTTCTTCAAAATAAGGGCTATTCTTAACGTTTTCAGCGTTTTTGAACCGTTTTAAAGCGAATTAAGTAAAAATTTCAGAAAAAGTTTCAAAAAATGACCATTTTTGGATATCCCCCCAAAATTCAACTTTACCCCCCCTCCAGATTTTTGGACTTACCCTCCCCCAGCTTTCGGCTCCCCCCTCCCCGCCCCGAACCCCCAACAATTTTTAGAGCCAAAAGTTATGTTGAACAAAGAAGCGGTAAATTACAGAAAATTTTGCATTATTTGCCATTTTTCGAAATTTCTGAGGTCCAAATTCTGGAGCGGGGGGTTGGCGGGGTACCCCCTCCCATCACATTTTGGTGGTCGACCAAGATTTACCCCCCCCCCTCTCCCGAGACCGAACATTCCAGGGAAACTATGCCCCCCCCTAAAATTGGGTCCGAACCATAGATGTACCACCTGTTTCTGGGCTTATTTTAGTGGCTTGGTGGAGGGGCGACCCCCCACTTTTTGAGATCCCCCCATTCCGCCCCATCCCCACTTTTTTGGGCTTTCCCTCCCACTCACTATAAGGTGCTCAGAAAATGCCAAATTTTTAGGATTTTTGGTCAAAATTTTCGAAAATTTTCCGGTTCCGGCTTCGCCGGAATTTTTTGGTCGAAACTCGTTTTTTTTGGTGCTCAAACCATAGGATAACGTGGGGGGAGTGGGGGGGTGCAGATCCTCCCCAGACCGACAAAAAACGGGTAGACCCCCCCTCAGCGAAAAGGAAAAAAGGGCACACCCTCACGTCCAGAAAGGAAAAAAGGGTAGACCCCTTAGCGATTTTTACCAAAAATAGGTTATTTTTTCGTAAATTGTAGCGAGGTTTTCAAAAAATTACGTAAAAATCGCTAAAAGTTGTCAGTTTTTACTAATTTTTGGTCAAAAATGTAAAAAATTTCAATTTTTGTTAATTTTGGGGAGACCCCCTTTAAAATTTTGGAATTTTTCCGGGGTACACCCCTCGCCGAAGTCGGGGTAGATCCCCCCAGAATCGGACACCGTGTTAAAGTATGACTCAAACTCCATTTTAGAGCACTTTTAAGCATAGTTATAGCAGTATATGTAGAAAACAGGCTATTTTTATTGCATTTTTAGCGATTTTAGACCACTTTGAATTCCCCCACTTTTGGATCCCCCCCCCCCTACTAGTGGGGGGGGCTCCCCTTACTCTCTCAACCCCCACTTTTTTGCCTAGAAAAAGCCCAGTGTTTGGGTTTGAGGGGAGTAGAAGTAGAGGTCAAACTTGGCCCAGGATCCCGTCAAAAGGAGGATTCCCCTAAACTGTACCCAAGTTTTTAACCTAAAATGCTCCTTTTTCAATGTACAGTACATAAAAAGTACTCAAAAGCTGGTGTCAAGAGTTTTAGTATGCGAAAATAGGGCTTAAAAATTGACAAATTTGTGCTAAAATATGCCTAAATTAGCTTAAATTAGCAGATTGTGGTTTATAATTGCATATATTACCTTTTAATTGCTTAATTGCAGACAAGTTTGTGTTAAGCTCCCTTTATATGTTTACTGATCCTAAAGCCTCAAAAACTATATACATACAAGAAAACAAGGTTAAGCTTAAAATTATTTAATTTAATTTCCTAGAATAAGCCCAGTTGGGTACCATGGAATAGCGAGGGCGATTTTTGATATCCGGCCGGGTTCGTTCGCACAAAGTTGGTCCGGCCAAATAGCCGTTTTGAAAACCTAACCCAAGCTCTACAAGAAATTGTCAAAAATTGGCCTATGATGTTTATTTTAGGCCATCTAGTGGAACGCATATAATGATTATCGGGGTTGCTGAACACAACGAGCATAGGCGCAGCGCGGTGCAGTGCTGCTATCGTGCTGCAATGTAATGCAACAACCACAGAACTTGCTGTAAGCTGTAAAACATATTAATAAATTGGTTGTGCAGATAGCTCAGGACAGGGCGGATTAACGTAGCTACGTGGACACTATAGTTTACATCTGGTTGCGCTGCAGTAGAGACCTGCTGAAGTACAGTACGGGCTATAACTAAATACAGATAAGTTTCGCTCATCCGAAATTTTGAATACAAGTGCGGCAGAGCATTACAAATCGTGCCGTATAAGTTTCATACATTGACAGTAGTTTACACCTGGTTGCGCCGCAGTCGACTGCAGCTGAAGTACAGCACGGTCTACAACTAATGATATGTATAGCGCGGCGAGGAAAAAACCCAGTCCGATATGCGGGAAAAGCGGGAAAAATCCATCGCCAGTTTGAGTCACCCATATGAGCTAGATCGGATATTAATAGCCTATCTTAAAGAGCGTCCAAAACTACCCTAGAGGGGGTATTATTGTAGCTCCCGCTACTCTCAGCAAATTTTTTGGTACTTTGAAAATTTTGGAATTTTTGGTCCCAGCATGGGGGTCAGACAGGGTCAACTTTGGTGTGGGGTCACCCTGAACTACTGGAAAGACCTAGCCCAAAACGGATTACAGTTTCACAGAGGATATGTCTCGAACTTCACGATGGTGTATGCAATTTGGCTGTAGTACCTGTGGTGCGAACCAGGGGTGACCTAGAGTCGGCGGGAAAAACCTTATGTGCGGAAAAACCCAAACTTCAAAATGATTTTTTCAAACCATTGGCAGCAAAGGATAAATTCATGCATTTCTTAGCTCAGTAGAGCCTCCTGATTAATTTGGTATAGATTTTACCTAGGTTCGACCTTCTATGTTTGGTTCAGGTATCTAAAATCCTAGGTTCAGTTTAAGCTAAAGTTTTAAGCGAAAGGTGTAAGCCTATGCTAAACTAACGAAAAGCTGAATGGGTAGACAGATTTCGGATTCGTGTTTTGCGACCCCCAAATCCCCTATAAACAATTTTTCCGTTTTCCTTTGTCTCCCTTACGAGTCGAAAAAAACCGATTTCGCGAAATCCAAAAATTTTGCGATATTTGAACTCAGCGTGGTCGAAAGTTATAAAGCTTCCATTCCTAAGGATTCATTTTTCTAATTATATAAGATGTTTCTTAGCCAATGAACAGTTTGGCAACAAATTATATACATATTATTCAGGCTAAGAAAATTCTTTTAAAGTAATTGTTGTCTTTTATTTAGCAGAAAGACTGAAGTCTCTGAAATCAGTGATCAGTCTATACCAGCTCATTCTCAAAAAAAGGAAATGGAGGAGTTGTTGATCTCAGTGCACCTCTGGATGACCTGTTTTCTGCGATAAAATCTTTAGCCAACATCGATGTAAGCATGGACAAGCTAGTAGTGATTTGAAAAACGTTGTATATATATATATACGTATATTGTTTGCAAGCTGCTCATCTAGTAGTCGCAAAACATTTGGAATATCTGTTTTCATTATACCTGGTTTTACGAAGATTTTCCAAGCACAGTACCGGTGAGTTTTTTTATCGGAAGCAATTAAACATATTTCCCCTTTGATTGTTCTGGTGCACATCCCTGGAAACTAGTGTAATTGTTTGTTCTGAATTTGGATGCTGTTACTGAATTTGCTGAGCCATGGTAAAATTGACAAATTTAGAATTTCTCGGATTATAGGGGGGGGTCGAGGACTCCTTTATGGCTTGAAGCTGGTTTTTGTTATTAATGTAATATTACAGATGGAGGAACCTGAACATTAAAATGTACAATTAGTCTTCATGAGAGCAGCTATGAACAACTTTGACCTTTGCCGGTGATCGCAGGCAACCTTCAGCTGAACGCCGAATACGCAGCAGATTTTGTGGGCAGTTTCGAACCCATTTGTTTTCTTACTGTCAATGTTTTTTGCCAATTTTCTGTTTTACGTCATTTCAGTCCCCATCTACTTCCAATTCGCAGACTTCACAGGAGGTTTGTTCGCCCTTTGGAACCGCCTCCAGCTCCTTTGTGAGATAAATCAGAAGCTGCTGTAAGATATGTGCTAATATAGCTTTAAGACGCCTAATTCTATCCAGACAAAATTATTGCAGAAAATCGGTCTTTGTATGAGTTTTCATTTCCGTTCTTATGTATAATTCCAATTAATTCTCTACTGGTCCGCCATTGTTAGTTGTAAAATATGCTTAGTTCTTTTTTTACAGTTGGCCAGTCCCACCAGTTCGCTAACAACACCACGTAGCGTCCGACAGCGTTCAGCTTTGAAGTCTTCAACTCCAGTTTCCACTAGATCAGACTTGGATGTAAGGTATTTGCTTGTGTATAGCTTTTAATCTTCTTTGACTTATTGAGCTGTTTATGTATTTGGGTGTTCCTGTGTTCTTCTAACTATTCCTACCTAACCTCGCCTGTGAGATTACTGAATAGTTAACTTGAAAAAGATCAACTTTCAGGAATTAAAAGTGCTTCTAGAGTGGCACATTAAAAAATTTCTGTTTGACTGCCTAAGGACCCAGGACCCTGTCCGATACCGGCACAGATACATGGGTAGCAACATCTGCTCATGGCACCAGAAAATCCATCTTGACAACGTCGACAATATTCTGTTGACGCAGCCTCTGCAAATTAAGACAATACACATGCATGGTGTAAAGCTAGGACAGGGCTGTCACTGTAAATTAAGCTTAGGATAAATCTTTCTAAGCACAACTTTGCTGTTTCAGAGTGCGAGTAGCATAAGTGGAGATGAAGTGGAAGGCTTGGACATGTCGCCCATTAATGAAAATGGTGAGGACGCACCAGAACAGGTGACGACTGATGATGATGCCTTGCTGACGGGTGCACAAGATACTTCTCAGGAACAATCGGGAACGCCGAATTCTAACGCTGTTTCGGCTGAGACACCTGCTCGCACTGGAGGGAAGAAAAAAGATCTAGTCCCTGACCGGAATAAATTGCTGTCGAATAATTATGGGGAGCGATTTAGGCTATGTCACAAGGAAAGGTGGCTACTGGATCCGCGAGACCATACATTCACTGATGAAACCTTTTTGTATGAGTGTGTAGGATAATTCGCACGTAAAGAATCAATTCAAATTTTACGTCCCTGTCATGCAATACAAAACAATTTTTAAGGAAATAAATTTTTTAATATTTTATTTTAAATATTGCGCGGTTTCGCTCGTATGATTTCAAAATAATTGCGCGTTTTTGCACCTAGCATATGCCAAGTTATGCTTGTATTTTGTACCAGGTTTTGACATATATGTATATGACCTGCTGTGGTAATGCCCACTGTTGATAAACAACAATTGATTGTTTGTGTTCAGGAAAAACTTGGTCCGAAAACCAAAATTCCAATCGCCTTCCTTCACTGTTTCCTGCTGGCTTCTTCTATCCAGTATCCAGGGAATCTTTGAATGGCGACGAAAGTCTCTACCTTTCCATGTTCCAGCATTTAATTCAGAACGAAGGCTGTGACCATTTTTCTAGATCCGTAATGGACAGAGACTGGTTGTACTGAACAGTCAGCCCACATACAAGGAGAAACGGGTACTGCTTATATTGTTTTTGTTTGACATTTATAAAAGACTATGGTGTAGAGTATAGTGATATAGCGATATAGCGATATATGCGTGAGCTAAGCCTAAGTATACGGTAGATAAGTTCCAACCTAAATTGAAATATTTCATGAATAATCAATGTAAAACTATTGTTAGCTAATTTCATAGCTCAAATATGACTCATAATGATGATCCAGTTAAAAATGGCGGATCAAGTTCAGTTGGGGTGTTAGCCGTATTGTGGGTAGGTCGTGTGAAGTGTATCGCCTCTGCCATTTTGCAATTGTGGATTTTGTCCAAGTATTTTGTCGTTTGACCCAGGTATTTTTGATTTGGTATTCAGTTTATTTTGGTATGCAAATAAATAATCTCGGTTAGTATAGGAATTTGATATCTATGAGCGAGTTTGCGAGAATCTATTCGATCAAACAACTACCACCCTATTTTATTGACATTCTGGACATCGCACACCTTTGACGAGAACTTGCAAATAAACGGTCAGTCAGTTGTGAATCTAGCACCAGGGTTTTATTCCCTACAAAAGTGGCGACCGTGACAGTGGTAGATGTCCAAAAATTATTCTGGACCTATCACTCGTAGTATTACTCGTAATTTACATGAAAAAGTTGTTCTTTTTCACGAACTTCCTCAAAGTGACTTAGGATTTTTTGAGACTGACAGAAGTGACAAAATGGCAGAGACGAATGCGGTCGGGGGTGATACTGTGGGGGGAGAAAATTTTGGGGGGGCCCCCAAAACCTACCCCAAACCCGGAGCGACAGTTCAACCGGGGGGGGCCCAAAACCTACCCCAAACCCGGAGCGACAGTTCAACCGGGGGGGGGCACGCCCCCGGCCCCCTCCCCGATCTGATTCTATGCCGAGTGTCCAACAAAATGGAGGAATTACAACGAATTCGTCTAGTCTTTTGACATTTCAACGCCCACCTGGGGGGGGGGTTCGCTTAGAGTTGTTAGCAAGTCGCCCACACCCACTCAAGACGAAAATTGGCGGGGTGGGGCTAGTATGTCGACTTTTTATGCCACACAACCTCCAACAGTGTCAGTGTCCGATTTTGGTGATATTTTAACCGGACGGTACGGCCCTCCGAGACAAGAAAGTGGGGGGCTGGGGGGTGTTGTTCATTATAAATGCTCTGCCGTGTATTACATTGTGGTTGTAGCAACATTGCACGTGCATCACAAAACCTTGGCATACCGTTTACGCGGACTGCATACCTGGAGCTTCTGTTGTAAGTAAATAATTTGTAAGGTGTGTACAGGTTGTGACTGCTACAACACATAGCTCACAACAAGCAAGACGTTAGTGGAGAAATAGTAGTGTTTAGTGTAGAATTTAAGCGAACCCGCAAATTGCTACGTACATATCACAATGGTCCTGCTGCGAGTTGAAATTTGCAAATGGCCTGATGTATTCAAAATATGCGTCCATATTCACTGTTGTAAATATCTACCTGCCTAAAATTTTTTGTCAGATAAGGTTATTGTTTGATGATGTAGCCTTCTCGATAAAAGCATATGACAATATTAAAGCTTACGTTAAGTGCTTAAAAATTGTCGTGCTGCGTGCTCTCTTATCTACATCTCCGTGTGTCTTGACGCAAAAGTTTTCTATGCTGGTGCAGCGTCAAGCTAGTTTAAAATGTTGCTAACTTTTTGAGTCTACGTATTCCCACTAGTGCAAAACAGAAAACACAGAACAATATTCTAAAATTAATTATTTAGGGTTTTTAACCACCTGGCTATCCAGTTATTACTGAAAATTATACTTCCGACATTCATTCCCAAAAATCCTGGTCTTTCTTATTGATTGAACTTATTTATTAGCTTGAAGCTGAAATTTTGTTCTTAGTGTCTAAAGAAAGAAACTAGCTCATATCTCGAAAATGTTTCCGCAAAACCCATTGTATCTATACATGTTATTCTAATTTTCTTTTATTTCCAGATGTCAAATTATAAATGCAGAGTATGCCGTAGCTATTTATCGACTGAAGCTGAACTAACCACTTCTATACTGCTTTAACATGAGCTGTCTTGCGTATTTTGCGGGAAACGATTTTTCAGACGAGGAAATGTTAATCGTCACGCAATTCTGCGGCATTCAAACTCCGTGCCGCCTAATTTGTCATTTGTTTATCCTTCTACTGATGATGTTGGAACAAGTGCTAAACTTTCTGGCCAAGTTCAAACTGCAGGACAGGTCGGAGGAGGACCATCCTTACCACAGGAATTCGTTTCAGTTGACGATAAACATTTTATACTTGCCAAGCTCGCGACCGACAATAATGAGAAATTTCACACTGTAACTACGGAATATTCTTTACGTCTAAAAGACATGCCTTCTGACAGTTTAGAGCATGCCTTTGATGTTCTGCACGAAACAATTTCATCTGTTCTGAATTTAATGAGTGAAAGAGCTAATTCATTTGATAAAATAAGAATGGTGTTCCAGTCTCCAACCTTAGACTATCCCATTGTAATACCGGTGCAGAATAAATCCGATATGCACGCAGATTATATTTTAAATCGAATCAGGTACGTGTTGCAATCATATCAGGAATTTCGTTTTGACGACGGCGTTTTGATTACCTTTTCTCTTATAACAATGTCCCCGCCTGGTAATGGGAAAAGAAACATCGGTAACATTAAGACCAGAAAATTAGTGGATCTACCATTGTGGCTGAAAGCGAAGAAATGTATTTTGCAGATGGCTGTCAAAGAAAACTGCCTTGCAACTGCTATTGTAGTAGCAAAAGCCTTGGTCGATCACAAGTTTAACAAGGATTTGGGTATTATTAAACCCAAATTAGGAAAACGTAATCAAGACAGAACACTGAAACACATAACTCGAATGGATAAAACTTCTACAGAGCGTAGGCGGTTGGTTGCTGATTTAATGAATAAATGTGGATTGGTCTCGGGTCAGCCATGCAGTTTGGAAGAAATTGGCATTTTTCAGCAGCATTTAAAGGACTATCAACTTAACGTGTGGGATGCAGAATCGTTTGGGAAAATGTTTATTCTGGGAGTTACAAGGACCGACAAATCAATCTCTTGTTGTATTCGAATCACTTCGATGTTATTACTCGCATGGCACCCTTTCTTAACACTTCGAACTATTGCCCCAAATGTCGGATGGGTTACAATATCGCTAAAAAGCTCCACATTTGTGTGGAAGCTTGTAGCTTTTGTCACTACAGCTCATGCCGAAATATCACAGTAGATCAATTTCCTGATGGAGTCACTTACTGTCAAGACTGTAACCGTTATTGGTTAACACCTATTTGCTTTGAAAATCACCTTGACAGTGTTTGCAATAAAATCAGAAGGTGCTAGGACTGCTGCCAGTTAGTTCAGTCTTCTAAATTAAATAATAATCACTGTGGCTTAATACACTGCATTAGTGTTTGAGGCCGGCCGGGGTTTCACCGGCCGGCCGATCGCCGGCCGGCCCGGCCGAGCCCATCGGCCGGCCGGCCGGTGAGCCGGCCGGCCGACCGGTGGCCGGTGAGCCCGTAGGCCGGCCGGCCGGTGGCCGGTGAGCCCGTAGGCCGGCCGGTAGCCGGCGGTCCGGCCGGCTGCCGGCCTAAAGCAATTTGCAGTGCAGTAGTACAACTTGTAAGATATTTATTTTCGAATGTTATCTTAGAAAAATAGCACAGCATAGCATAGAAAATTAGCTAGATAACTAGATAACTAGATTTGGAGTTCATTTTACGGTTAGTTTCTCTATTTTGTAAATTTCTGATTGGAGATTTGTATCCCAGCCGGCGGCCGGCGGCCGGAGCAAAAGTCGTCGGCCGGCGGCCGGCCTCAAACACTACACTGCATCGTATGCAACTGTTATACGTCAAAAAATCATCTGTGTTATATGCAGCCCATTCCCAATCGAACTAAAGGTAGCACTGATGATATCGATGATTCTGATCCAGGTGAAGATATTTCGTATCTTAGCGGCAATGAGGAAGTCGAAAGCGAGCAGACGAATTTGCAAAACGTGTTCAAAACGAAGATAATCTTCTCCACAACCACTTGTTAAAAAGTGAACGCTCTAAGTCAAAGAAATATTTTGCGTTTGATTTCGAATGCATGATCCTTCCCAACAACTTATGCGTCGTTCAGAGTCTGGACAACGATCAGTTTCGACAGTGGGTGTTTTCTGGAGAGAATGCCGGCAATGAATTTTGCAAATGGGTGTTTAATTCTGTAGAGACGAGAGGATCAACTTTTATTGCTCATTATTTTGGCGGTTATGATGGGTATTTTGTCCTGGATTACCTTCACCAAAATGCTATAAAGCCAGACGTGATTTTTCGAGTCACTAGGCTCCTTACAATGGTTGTTCCTGGCCCGGCAATACGTTTCGTAGACTCCTTTAACTTTCTGCCAATGCCCCTTGGAAAACTTCCCAATACATTTGGATTAATCGAACTAAAAAAAGGACATTTCCCATACCTTTTCAATACTCCAGCAAATTAGACTTATAACGGAACTTTGCCACCATTCCAGTAATTTGATGCACAATCACGAAAGCTTAGCGCTTACAACGACGAACTTTCTACAGCATGAAACCATTGCCGTCATTCCCCCAGCAGGATATCAGCCAAAACGAAATTATAGCAGAAGTGCTATTGCATGGTTGCAGTGGCAAAGCAAAACCTCTAATATACACATTCAACATGCCAGAAATGGAGGAGAGATCAAGATTTGGGTTTGTTACGAATTCTACGGTTGCTATGTTCATGGACACAGTTGCCTGTTTTCGGATCAAAAACTTAAAAACTATCATATCAGAAAAGTATTGCAAATGAAGTATCAACGCACTCTCGATCGTCGAAAGCACATAAATGCTCTGAACTTAAACTTGCTGGAAATATGGCAATGCGAATGGGAAAAAATTATGGATCAAAACGAAGAAGCCAGAAGGATATATGAGTCCACTAAAATAGACGAACCACTTCAGCCTCGCCAAGCCTTTTATGGTGGCCGCACCAATGCCGTAAGGCTGTACCATAAAGTAGAGGATTATGAAAGGCAGTCGATTAAATATTTAGACATTACGTCATTATATCCTTGGGTCAATGCTTCTTGCGTATATCCAGTAGGCCATCCGTCAATAATTACTGAAAATTTTCAGCCAGTTGAATGCTATTTCGGGATAATAAAATGCGAAGTGTTGCCACCTAGAAAATTATACCACCCAGTTTTGCCCTGTAAAATACGGGGAAAGTTGGTTTTTGCTCTGTGCAACATGTGCGCGGAATGCAACAATCAAAATCCATGCAGTCATACTGAACAGGAGCGCACGCTTAGCGGGACATGGTGCACGCCAGAACCGCAAAAGGCTTTTTCTTTGGGAGCAGCTTAAACGGCTTGTGGAAGTTTGGCATTGGCAAAATCGAAGCAGCAATCTTTTCAAGGACTATGTCAGAACATTTTTGAAACAAAAGCAAGAGGCTAGTGGATGGCCTTGTGATTGTGAGTCAGATTCCCAGAAAGAAGTAATTTTAGACCGAACGAAGATTTGCCAAAATCCCGGAAAACGAGCTGTTGCTGCACTAATGCTGAATTCATTCTGGGGCTATTTTGGCAAAAAGCTGTTGTACATACTACGTATGTCTCAATAACAGTTCGCGTTCCACTTGGGTATTGCTTTCGTTTACCAACAGAGGTTATAGCGTAAACTACGTCCCTTATGCTGGAGTTGGGGATTTCAGTGTTGCCTGCAATAATCTCACCACTATTTCGGTTCCATCTTAGGAATCCCTGCCCAAAATTTTCGACAGCCTCAAGTAGTTGTTTAACTTTATCTTTTTGCTTTTTGGGCGCTCCTTGAATAATTGCATGAATCGAGTTAGGGGAAGCAGATGAGTTCCCAACAAAATTAGATTTTAGATTAGATATTATTATCATCGAATCTCGATCTTGCAGTATCTGCTGCCTCTTGCATTAATAACTGTCTTTCCCAGAAGTCGTCATCACAGCCAATCGTGAAGCATAACTCTGATGAGCCAAATTACGAAACGTGCTCTTCTGCTGTTATTGGTTCTCAGCCATAAAAGCACTCATCCCAAAATTGCTACGGCTATATTAAGGTATGCAAATGATAATCTTATCAAAGCAATAGTGGAAATTTTGCTAAACATTTTATCTGGAAGTCTTGCTGTTGGTAAATTTAGGATGTTAAAACTTAGAGAGTACAAACAGGCTATTGATTTCTGCAAAAGAGAGCAATTCTAAAAAGCGTAAACTTTTGCTTACTGCTTGGAAACGTCTGTTGCCTCTTATTTTATCTGCACCCATTTTAAACAACCTCAAGATTGTTTAAATGAGTAGAAAACTGTTACTGGTTTCGCCAGAGGCATGGGAAAACCAATTAATTTTATAAAAAGTTTATAGATATGTTAAATCACTTTATGCTGTATCAACGACAACCAGAATCCGATCACTCAATTGTTGGGAACTCATCTGCTTCCCCTATCTCGATTCATGCAATTATTCAAGGAGCGCCCAAAAAGCAAAAAGATAAAGTTAAACAACTACTTGAGGCTGTCGAAAATTTTAGGCAGGGATTCCTAAGATGGAACCGCAATAGTGGTGAGATTATTGCAGGCAACACTGAATTCCCCAACTCCAGCATAAGGGACGTAGTTTAAGCTATAACCTCTGTTGGTAAGCGAAAGCAATACCCAAGTGGAACGCGAACTGTTATTGAGGCTGCTACTGAAATTCCTACTTTTAGCTCTGCCTAATCCTGCATTACGAAGAGAGTACGAACAGATCAAAAATCGTGGAACTATGCCATTACATGTGCCAAGCCCTAGATGGCTCAGAATGACTCGAACAGGAGCCAATAGAACAACACCCTGGAGAAGACGCCTCATTTAAACTTGGACGTTTTGAAAACAATCGATCATTAACCTTGTTTATTAAACGAATTGTATACACGTTTTATTTAATAAAAATAATTTATGGCAAATCGTTCGTTTTCCTTTCGGTACTCTAAGTATTTAAAACATTCGACATTTTAAATACGTAGAGCGTCCCCTATCCACGACCTGGAGACCCGCCCGGTGCCTGATACCGCAGGCACGTAAGCAGTCTCATGACTGCTTGCACTTTTTAATTCTATTTCAGAAAACCAAATATTTCTCAATTTGTTCTAGAATGTGGAACCAAAAACTGACCAAATGTTACTCTTTATAAGTTTGTAATTAAGAAAGCACTTTCACTTTGATATTAGTTACGCAGTGAGGCTGGCTGCGATGTTAAATCAGCGGATTTCAAAAGCATTGCAGAACCTGTATTATGGCAATTTTAAACAAAGTACAGGTGGCCTGTTCAGTGGACCTCTTCCGCTGTACGAAGCTGCGAAAAAGAAGGGAATTCGTGGTGTAACTTACAGTGCGGTATTAAAGTGGCTTGGGCAGCAAACCAGCTATCAGCTACATAAGACCATATTCAAGCATTATGCTCGCCAACCAATTATGCTTACTCATAATAACTGCATGTGGGAAAGTGATATAATGCATATCGAAAAGTTTAGACGCATTAATGCTGGCTTTGCCTACCTATTTGGTGTAATCGACTGTTTTTCAAGACATGCTTGGGTTATTCCACTACGACGAGCATTTAGGCTTGCACTGAGGCCTTTCTTAAAATTTTACGCACTACAAATATAAGTCCAAAATGGCTTAGAACTGACCAAGGTAAACAGTATGTTTCTATCGAATTTCAAGGCATGTTGAACAGACATGGTAACTTACTTAGGTTTACTTAGGGGCGGGACAGTCGATCCATTTGCATGGTTCAACTCCAGCAGGATAGGATCATCCCACTGTGATGCCTCTGGTTTGAGGCTTTGCAACAGACATGGTATAAAGCATATAATAGCTCAAAGAGACACAAAAGCTGTTTTTATTGAAAGATTTTGGCGTACCCTAAGAATGCGGCTTTATGGTTATATGTCTGCTCACGAAACAAAGTCTTGGCGTCATATTTTGTCCAGTGTGGTAGAGTCCTACAATAATTCCTTCAATCTCTCCATCGGACTCTCTCCGAAAGAAGCTGACTTGCCAACTAACTTTAATAACGTACTCAACTGGGAATTAATACATTATAAGCAGTGGAAGAAACGTCCGCATCCCAAATTATTAAGCGTCGGGGATTTTGTTCGATTAGCAAAAGCTAAATCGGTCCTGTCTAAGTCATCAGATCCAAACTGGACTAGCGAAATCTTCCGAATAAGATCAGTTATACCAGGAAATCCCAAGCGGTACCTTCTGGAAGACCTAACTGGTGAATCAATTACTGGATCTACATATGCTAATGAACTTCAAATAGTGATAAATCGTACATAATAGGGTACGAGATGAACTGGTTGATTGTTGTAAATATGTTGGAATTATATCTAATGTTACTGCAAAGTTTGTATGAGCAACAAAACATTAAAAAACCTCACATTTTATTAGGCGTTCTTGAAATCTTAGCATTTGTTGAAGTACATCAGCCACAGAATTTTCTTCTGTAGGCAAATTTGTAAAAGCAGGTGAATCTTCGAACATACAACGAAGCTTTGAAAACAAATTAGATTTGTATATATTTGCAATGCTAGTATCTTACATCTATAAATGCAAACATTAGCGTTGATGTGAACATAATAATTAAATTCTATTTATTTTAATCATGTTCACATAATAATTAATCAAAATGTAGGAATTAATCAATAAGCCTTTTGTTAGTTCAGCTTTCGGTTCAGCTAGTTCTGCTTTCAATACGAAACTGAAGCCAATCGTCAATAACCAAAGGGCAAAGTTGTTAAATTTTCCAGTAAACGACGTTTGTCATAAACCAATGAATATTTCTTTTCAACTTTCCGCGTCAAAATACGTGTAGCATGCTTATCTCTAAGAATTCTGTCTTCTGTTGTAGAGGCAGAGTTTCCAGTAAAAAGCAGGCGTTTCATGGCTTCCGGATTCAGGACTGCTCTGTTCTGTACGGTTAGCGGAATGCCCTTAACCTTCCATTGTGCGTCTATAGATCCGTCCGGTTTCGAAACCGTAAATCCGTAGTTCTTCGGCCCCAAACTCCAAAACTCTGTAATTTTGGAACCTGAACCATACTGTTCAACCACTTCGTCCTTCATATCGCCAAGATAATTACCAAGGCTAGGCTCCCGAGAGGTATCCTTTATGTTGGAAACGTATATGATAGAATCAGTATCGAAGTAGAGAATATTCTCGCCTAATAGCTCCAGGTAAGAATATAGCTTAATCCTTGCATAACAAGTTGTAAAAGCAGCTAAGACAACGTTAGCCTTTCGGTCGGATTGTACAAAATCCTGCTCATCTTTATAGCTTAGCATTGCCATTGATCCATTTTCAGTAAATATGACATCAGACACTTCTTTTTTGGGATCAGAAAGGTACGATATGTAATCAGCGTAATTTGAGACATACGTAGTATGTACAACAGCTGACTTTTTGCCAAAATAGCCCCAGAATGAATTCATCATTAGTGCAGCAACAGCTCGTTTTCCGGGATTTTGGCAAATCTTCGTTCGGTCTAAGATTACTCCATCCTTTTTTTCGTATTCCGCTATATATTCTTCTTTCTTTCAGGGAATCTGACTCACAATCACCAGGCCATCCACTAGCCTCTTGCTTTAGTTTCAAAAATGTTCTGACATAGTCCTTGAAAAATTGCTGCTTCGATTTTGCCAATGCCAAACTTCCACAAGCCGTTTAAGCTGCTCCCAAAGAAAAAGCCTTTTGCGGTTCTGGCGTGCACCATGTCCCGCTAAGCGTGCGCTCCTGTTCAGTATGACTGCATGGATTTTGATTGTTGCATTCCGCGCACATGTTGCACAGAGCAAAAACCAACTTTCCCCGTATTTTACAGGGCAAAACTGGGTGGTATAATTTTCTAGGTGGCAACACTTCGCATTTTATTATCGCGAAATAGCATTCAATTGGCTGAAAATTTTCAGTAATTATTGAAGGATGGCCTACTGGATATACGCAAGAAGCATTGACCCAAGGATATAATGACGTAATGTCTAAATATTTAATCGACTGCCTTTCATAATCCTCTACTTTATGGTACAGCCTTACAGCATTGGTGCGGCCACCATAAAAGGCTTGGCGAGGCTGAAGTGGTTCGTCTATTTTAGTGGACTCATATATCCTTCTGGCTTCTTCGTTTTGATCCATAATTTTTTCCCATTCACACTGCCATATTTCCACCAAGTTTAAGTTCAGAGCATTTATATGCTTTCGACGATCGAGAGTGCGTTGATACTTCATTTGCAATTCTTTTCTGATATGATAGTTTTTAAGGTTTTGATCCGAATACAGGCAACTGTGTCCATGAACATAGCAACGATGCAATAGCACTTCAGCTATAATTTCGTTTTGGCTGATATCCTGCTGGGGGAATGACGGCAATGGTTTCATGCTGTAGAAAGTTCCTTCTAAAGACGTGATTGCAAGCTGAGGCTATTGTAATTGAATTTTCAAATGGATTTACACCGTCAGTAGCTTCTGAAAAATCTCTAATGAATGCTAAACAGGCTTCTCTCAGTTCGTTCAGAATTGTACCACTGCAATAGGTCGTTGTAAGCGCTAAGCTTTCGTGATTGTGCATCAAAGTACTGGAATGGTGGCAAAGTTCCGTTATAAGTCTGATTTGCTGGCGTAAAGAAAAGGTATGGGAAATGTCCTTTTTTAGTTCGATTAATCCAAATGTATTGGGAAGCTTTCCAAGGGGCATTGGCAGAAAGTTAAAGGAGTCTACGAAACGTATTGCCGGGCCAGGAACAACCATTGTAAGGAGCCTAGTACCTCGAAAAATCACGGCTTTATAGCATTTTGGTGAAGATAATCCAAGACAAAATACCCATCATAACCGCCAAAATTATGAGCAATAAAAGTTGATCCTCTCGTTTCTACAGAATTAAACACCCATTTGCAAAATTCATTGCCGGCATTCTCTCCAGAACACACCCACTGTCGAAACTGATCGTTGTCCAGACTCTGAACAACGCATAAGTTAGGCTTGTGTTGATTGTTGGGAAGGATCATGCATTCGAAATCAAACGCAAAGTATTTCTTTGACTGAGAGCGTTCACTTTTTAACAAGTGGTTGTGGAGAGGATTATCTTCGTTTTGAACACGTTTTGCATATTCGTCTGCTCGCTTATCGACTTCCTCATTGCCGCTAAGATACGAAATATCTTCACCTGGATCAGAGTCATCGATATCATCAGTGTTACCTTTAGTTCGATTGGGAATGGGCTGCATATAACACAGATGATTTTTTGACGTATAACAGTTGCAGACGATGCAGTGTATTAAGCCACAGTGATGATTATTTAATTTAGAAGACTGAACTAACTGGCAGCAGTCCTTGCACCTTCTGATTTTATTGCAAATACTGTCAAGGTGATTTTCAAAGCAAATAGGTGTTAACCAATAACGGTTACAGTCTTGACAGTAAGTGACTCCATCAGGAAATTGATCTACTGTGGTATTTCGGCATGAGCTGTAGTGACAAAAGCTACAAGCTTCCACACAAATGTGGAGCTTTTTAGCGATATTGAAACCCATCCGACATTTGGGACAATAGTTCGAAGTGTTAAGAAAGGGTGCCATGCGAGTAATAATATCGAAGTGATTCGAATACAACAAGAGATTGATTTGTCGGTCGTTGGAACTCCCAGAATAAACATTTTCCCAAACGATTCTGCATCCCACACGTTAAGTTGATAGTCCTTTAAATGCTGCTGAAAAATGCCAATTTCTTCCAAACTGCATGGCTGACCCGAGACCAATCCACATTTATTCATTAAATCAGCAACCAACCGCCTACGCTCTGTAGAAGTTTTATCCATTCGAGTTATGTGTTTCAGTGTTCTGTCTTGATTACGTTTTCCTAATTTGGGTTTAATAATACCCAAATCCTTGTTAAACTTGTGATCGACCAAGGCTTTTGCTACTACAATAGCAGTTGCAAGGCAGTTTTCTTTGACAGCCATCTGCAAAATACATTTCTTCGCTTTCAGCCACAATGGTAGATCCACTAAATTTCTGGTCTTAATGTTACCGATGTTTCTTTTCCCATTACCAGGCGGGGGCATTTATTCTGCACCGGTATTACAATGGGAAAATCTAAGGTTGGAGACTGGAACACCATTCTTATTTTATCAAATGAATTAGCTCTTTCACTCATCAAATTCAGAACAGATGAAATTGTTTCGTGCAGAACATCAAAGGCATGCTCTAAACTGTCAGAAGGCATCTCTTTTAGACGTAAAGAATATTCCGTAGTTACAGTGTGAAATTTCTCATTATTATTATCATTATTGAATTGATTGATTGATTGATTAGAGCTTGGCAAGTATAAAATGTTTATCGTCAACTGAAACGAATTCCTGTGGTAAGGATGGTCCTCCTCCGACCTGTCCTACAGTTTGAACTTGGCCAGAAAGTTTAGCACTTGTTCCAACATCATCAGTAGAAGGATAAACAAATGACAAATTAGGCGGCACGGAGTTTGAATGCCGCAGAATTGCGTGACGATTAACATTTCCTCGTCTGAAAAATCGTTTCCCGCAAAATACGCAAGACAGCTCATAATAAAGCAGTATATGCGTGGTTAGTTCAGCTTCAGTCGATAGATAGGTACGGCATACTCTGCATTTATAATTTGACATCTGGAAATAAAAGAAAATTAGAATAACTTGTATAGATACAATGGGTTTTGCAGAAACATTTTCGAGATATGAGCTAGTTTCTTTCTTTAGACACTAAGAACAAAATTTCAGCTTCAAGCTAATAAATAAGTTCAATAAATAAGAAAGACCAGGATTTTTGGGAATGAATGTCGGAAGTATAATTTTCAGTAATAACTGGATAGCCAGATGGTTAAAAAATCTAAAGAATTAATTTTAGAATATTGTTCTGTGTTTTCTGTTTTGCACTAGTGGGAATACGTAGACTCAAAAAGTTAGCAACATTTTAACCTAGCTTGACGCTGCACCAGCATAGAAAACTTTTGCGTCAAGACACACAAAGATATAGATAAGAGAGCACGCAATTTCTTAAGCCCTTAACGTAAGCTTTTATATTGTCATATGCTTTTATCGAGAAGGCTACACCATCAAACAATGACCTTATCTGACAAAAAATTTTAAGCAGACAGATATTTACAACAGTGAATATGGGCGCATATTTTGAATACATCAGGCCATTTACAGCTAGACTACTTCGCATTGAATGACATTTCAATCCAATTGTTCACTCGGCTTCCTTCCAGACCCCACCCCCACCCTCCCTTCCTGGGGGGGAGGGGGTGCGCGCGGGCCGCAGAAGGCGTCCCGCTCATTTCAGCTTGGTATTAACTTGAGTTAGTATTATTGCAACAAACAATGTGACTGCTTTGTTTTAAGCAATTTTTCTGTGCTGATAAATATTAAGTATAATTTCGTCTATACAAACAACCCGACTTAATCTGTGTAAACATTAATACTTTTTCTTACCATCACTGACTGTACGGTAGCAGAAACTCTGGGGGGTGAAGGGGACATATATACTACTTTGTTACTACTCTGCGCAAATACTTGTTTCAGACGATTGCAGCGGACAAGAGCCGGGTTAGCCAAGCAAATGCAACAGGAGTTCCACTGAGAAATTGTTGGGGCGGTTCTTCCGCTTCAGCACCACCTGGAAACGCAGACAATGGTCCGCCGGGTGGTCCTCCCGCTTCAGCAGCAACTGGAAAACCAGTCAAAGGTCCGCCGGATGTACAAGGTTGCTTGGGTGGTAGAAGCGGTACTGAGGATTCAGAGGTATATTGTTTATATATATATATATATATGTGTGTGTGTGTGTGTGTGTGTGTGTGTGTGTGTGTGTGTGTGTGTGTGTGTGTGTGTGTGTGTGTGTGTGTGTGTGTGTGTGTGTGTGTGTGTGTGTGTGTGTGTGTGTGTGTGTGTGTGTGTGTGTGTGTGTGTGTGTGTGTGTGTGTGTGTGTGTGTGTGTGTGTGTGTGTGTGTGTGTGTGTGTGTGTGTGTGTGTGTGTGTGTGTGTGTGTGTGTGTGTGTGTATTATTTTTTGACAGAACATTTGCAATTTTACGTCTATCGATCTGTAGAGCCCTCCGAAATTGACCTTGACTTCTGTTAAAACATAGGAAAGTGAAAAAGCTGGTTAAAAAGTTTGTGGGAGAAATTTTTTTGAGATTTCCAAGTTATCAGAAATCAGAGATTTTTAAGAGTTCCAACTTTGAACCGGAAAACCTCTGTCACCGTTTTGTTTAATATTGGCCGAAAGCGTCCCTCTCCCCATAAATTATGCTAGTTCGGCAGCGGATTTCAGGTTTTTTGAAAGTGCTCTTTGAAATTAGTTCATTGCTTTTTGCCAGTTTCTTTGAAGCTCTAGCTATGAGCTTATAGGAGAACTTTGAAAACTTTGAATAAATACAATTGGGTGGGTGTGAGTGCGCCCCAACATCAGGAAACTCAGGATGCACAACAGCACTTTAGGTTGGTACCTCCGGTGTCAATGAACTGGTTGCTTTAATATTAATTAACATGAAGCAAAAGGTTGCTGTAACTGGTGATTGATTGAGCTGTACTGTCACGAAGTAGTTGTAACATTTTTTTAGGATTCCTCAGAAGAACGAACAAGTCCAGTGGGTAGAAAAAATCGTACTAAACGGCGAAAACGTGACTCTACTAGGAATGCCCTATTTTCTTCAGAGCGAACACCAGAAGGTGAATTCCTAAGAATGCTAAAATGCCAGTATACGCCGTCAAAAGCTTACCGTAAGATTACATTTAAAGGAGGGAGATTGTTTTTTGGCCGCTATCAGCTTAATTTCTATATTCCATGATCTTAGTTACAATGGTAAAATTGTACCATTCATGAGTAGCCGAACAATCAGCCAACTCTCACTTTGTGTCTTGCAAATCAAAATAACTTATTGTTTATTTTTAATTAATCGCTGACCCAGATGTTCGCTATTCAGGTTTGATTAGCCAGTAAGGTGTTTTAGGTTAATTCCCCGTTTCTGATTTTGTTTTATGAATTCAGCTGCGTAGATCAAATTCCAGTTTTTCTTTTAGTAGCATAATTCTACTAGTAGTGGTACGAATTCTTTCGTTACAGGCCGCCATAACCTTGAGCGGATGGACACTGATTCCGTCAGATCAGATCCGCCAGATCAAATGCCTTCTGCATTTCCAGCCACTGTCATGGAGTTTGACGGCAGGAGTTTCCTGTCATGACATCACAAAGCTGCAATGATCAATAAGATCAGTTAGTTCAGTTCCATGCATTCGTCAAAATTCTCGCCGCTTAAAGCTATCCTGAAGTACCCTACAATGGGTTAGTTCCTTCACGCTAAGCTAACCTGGTGCAGTAGGTATTACCAATCATTTAATTATTATTATTTGGTATTACGAATTGCATACATTTGATTCCGTATCTATGCAGAAACTCCGAAAAACCTAACCCTAGTAAACCTTAGTTAAGAAGATGCCTACTTAGAGTATGCCAGGAAATGAAATTCTGGTTTGTGGCTGCGCCTG
The DNA here is from genome assembly GCA_030248195.1 of Trissonchulus latispiculum. Taxonomy (NCBI): domain Eukaryota; kingdom Metazoa; phylum Nematoda; class Enoplea; order Enoplida; family Ironidae; genus Trissonchulus; species Trissonchulus latispiculum. The sequence continues at coordinate 32,241 of JASAND010019639.1, read as the reverse complement.
TCTTGATTTTAACTCATTTAACTGTAGTTTTGCCAATGTTTTACGGTAACACTTTTAACCATATGTTTATATAACATAACCTTAATCTGTTGCCTTTTTCAGGTAAATTGCTAGCTACTGGGCAAACAGCGCCATTTAAAAAGCAGCCCCGCGCATACCGTCCGCCCGTTCGTTCCGGTCGATTTGATTCGGGGTCCAGCGAGTCCACCTCTCATGCTGAACAGGACTTGGGTTCTGGTCCATCCGGTTCGGGGTCCAATGAGCCCACATCTCCTGCTGATCAGGACCTGGGTTCTGGTCCATCTGGTTCGGGGTCCAGCGAACCCACCTCTACTGCTGATCAAGACCTGGGTTCTGGTCCATCTGGTTCGGGGTCCAGCGAGTTCACCCCGGCTACTTGTCAGGATCTGGCTTCTGATCCGTCTGGTTCGGGGTCCAGCGAGTTCACCCCGGCTACTGGTCAGGATCTGGCTTCCGATCCGTCTAGTTCGGGGTCCAGCGAGTTCACCCCGGCTACTGGTCAGGATCTGGCTTCCGATCCGTCTGGTTCGGGGTCCAGCGAGTTCACCCCGGCTACTGCTCAGGATCTGGCTTCCCGTCCGTGTGGTTCGGGGTCCATCAACTGACTGAAATGCGTCGGTCAAAATTCTCGAGACGAACGCAGGACCACGAATGACTTAAAGTTGGTTAGCAATGCTAGCCAACTTTGACTCATTGCTGGTTAGAAGCGCCTGTCACACTAGCCCACTTTGACTCATTGTTGGTTAGCTGGAACTCTCACAGCTAACCGACATTAGCTGTTATTTTTGATTATAGGCGCTTAACACACTAGCCCACTTTGACTCATTGTTGGTTAGCTGGAACTCTCGCAGCTAACCGACATTAGCTGTTATTGTTGATTATAGGCATAGCACACTAGCCCGCTTTGACTCATTGTTGGTTAGCTGGAACTTTCACTGCTAGCCAACATTAGCTGTTATAATTGGTTCTAAGTGCCTTAGGGCCCAGCAACGTAGCCGTCTTAGCTGACGAATATCCAGGCGAGACTGTAACGCTTTCAGAGTGAACGGAGGATGCGTAGGAGTTTTCGTTTGTAGGGGGGCAAGGGAGCTAGAGGAGGTTTTGCCCGAAGGCGTCGCCGCTGATGCTCCGACAGGCATCTCCTCTACATCTGATGGTTCCGGCATGCCTGAACCAGAGGCTGGAGTGGAAGTAGACTACGAAGTGCCCTGCCCCCACGTGACACCCCCAATAGAGGTCCTGACCTCCTCGGATTTGGAAATTTACGGCGGCGCTTTGCATCACTCATTGTCTTCAGAAAACCGAGAAAAACAAATTAATCAATTAGAAATAAAAGAGAACTCGCTAGAAAATGATGCCCAAACTAGGCAAGTTATATGCCACCCCTAGACGTTCCAAACACGAGCAACTTTTACATACGTATACACGATACTAACTCCAAAATACAATTTACAGATTCCAACAAATTTACACAGGTTCCAGTCTTAACCACAATAGACAAAAGTCCTCGAATGACAGTAAGACCGTGCAGGGAAGAAAAGTCTCCCTGCCTGGCAATCCCAGATTGTTCCGATACCAACCAGAAAACCCAACCCGAACTTCCGCACCAGTCGAAGCAATGCGGACCAGTACAGATACCAGTATAAATATAGCAAAAGAACGCGCCTAAACAAAAGAAAGTTAGTGGTACTATGACACAAAAGTGAGATCAAGTTAAGTACGTATATAGTGCTAAAGCTAGAAAAAGAAAACTTTGGGAGCTAAAATAGAAAAGATCGTATCAGCTAAAACAAGAAAACACACGACACAACATACGTATACAGAAAACACGTAAGGAGGGTACCGAAGCTACGGGAAAAGTTTCGTAGAAAATATTCAAGAAAATACAGAAAAGAAGTCCTACGTATAGGACTAAATCCTAAAATACTTTTTACTCGTAATTTGTAGGTTAACCAATCGTCAAAATTTGACAAGTACTAGAAATTTCAAGAAATTGATCTAAACTCGAGAAAAGACTCTACTCCAGGTAGAGTTTCATAATATAAATTTATTCTGAAGAAAATAAAATTTACAAGAAAATAACCTGTGACACAACCAAAAAACCCCAAAAATTGCTAAATTCGTAGGCAGTTACGGACGAAACAACAAATATAACAACATAATAATACAATACTGGGAGGGCGGGGGAAGGGATTTCTAAGTCTCGCTGTAGAAAGGTTTTAAGCGGTTCACGTGAATATTTTCGGTAGGAGGATCGGTACGAAAGGTAGACTGAATTTCGCAATTTGTAGGTGACAAAACTTTCGTGACCCGGAAAGGGCCTTCAAAGACAGGCAGATACTTGCGGCTTGTATCATTCGGGATGTTAGCTTGAGACACGTCTTTCCATACCAACATCCCCACTTTGTACTCGACCACACGAACTTTACTGTCATACGCCGTTTTTCTCTTCTGCAAAACTTGACGCATGTGTTCTGTGACAAGTTCTCTAACGTATTGCAATCGGTCTCTCAAATCTTGTACATAATCAGGATTGAAATCACGAATACGTGGCCTTGGCGTTGTCAAAAATTGTCCGAAAATAACCGAGGGTCGCGTCCAAAGAGACGGTAGTATGGCGATTCCTCGGTGGAGGTGTGGGGGGCGGCCCGATACGCAAAAAGAACCCAGGGCAGCAATTCGTCCCAACCTTTCTCATAAGCATACATGGTTTTTCGCAACATACGTTTTATTGTCCCGTTGAAACGCTCACAAGCCCCATTTGACTGCGGATGGTAGGCAGTCGTCCGAACCTTTTTGGTACCCATAAGCTGACATAAATTAGACAAAAGTGCTGAGCAAAACTTGGTCCCCCTATTTGTAAGAATTTTGCGTTGAGGGCCATGAACTGCAACAATATTTTCGGCATAGATCTTCGCAATAGTTGAAGTTTGCTCATTCGGCATCGGGAATGCCCACCCCCACCTCGTGAAAAAGTCCACTATTACCAAAACCCTGCAATTTCCCGCCCGAGTTGTCGGGGCGTGCATCACGTCCATAGACAACCTTTCGAAGGGTGCCTCCACCGGGGAAAAGGATTTTAAATAAGCCTGAGGCTTCATCGGTCCCGGGCTACAAGCCGCACATATCTTACAAGCCTGTACATATTTAGCACAGTCAGTAGCCAACGTCTCCCAATAATATTTCCTAGCGGCCAGCCCAAACATTTTCTCCTTACCGTTATGACATCCCCCCAAAAGTTCATCATGACCCTCTTTCAAAACATATTCTTGACAACCCCGAGGAACAACACCCAAAGAAGGCGAATTTTTGCGTTTTTCACCCTTATGAGTCAACCAAAACCGGTACAAAATTCCATTTTCGACCTCATAGTTTCCTGAATGTTTTCGAATATAGTTAAACAGTTTCTGTTGCTGTGGCACGGTCTTATCTACCAAAAATTTTATCATCGCTGACGTAAATTCATCCGCAGCCAGAGCCTCTTTCCAAATTTCCTGGGGGGCGCTGCGCGGAATAGGCGGACGAGCTTCTACAGGAGTTTCCGGATCCTCCTCCCAAGAGTCTTCCGACTCCTCTACGGCCTCTACGGCCAGAACCAGCAAAGACCCGACAAAGTCAGGAATTTGGGGATGATCAGCAAAAGACCCCGCCCAAAGAGGAAGGTTGCGGGACAGCGCGTCGGGAGCTCCATTTGTTATACCAGGTCGTTGAATCACACGAAAACGAAAAAGACGCAAGAAAAAGGCACCAGCAGGCAATTCGCCCCTGGGCTGTACGTGGGACGGCCTGATCCCCTAACATATATTCCAACGCCTTATGATCGGTAATTACGTCAAATTCATTCAAAATTAAGTAGTGCTGAAAATACGAGATTCCAAAATAGATAGCGACAGCCTCTAACGCCGTAACGTGGTAGTTCTTTTCAGCCGGTTGTAAGACCCTGGCTGCATAGGCTACAAAATGAAATTTTTCTGCCGGATCCTGCTGCTGAAGAACAGCCGCAATGCCCAGATAACTCGCATCCGTAGCCAACGTAAACTTTTTTGTGAAATCCGGGTAAACAAGAACCGGTGCCGTAACCAATTTTTCTTTCAAAGTTTCGAAAGCAGACTGGCAAGCCCCATGCCAAACAAATTCCATATCTGTTTGCAACAAACGGTTCAGGGGATGAGTAATTTTCGCAATATTTGGAACGAACCTCCTATAATATCCTGCTAACCCCAAGAAACTTTGAATGTCCTTGACGGATTTTGGAACAGGGAATTGCTGAACTACTCGAATTTTTTCCGGGTCGGTGGAAATACCCGTTTTCCACAATACATGACCCAAAAATGGCATAGATGACTTTCCAAATTCGTACTTTGACAATAACAGGATAACGTGCGCTCTTAAACAGCGGAGGAAAACCTACAAAAGTCTAGTCAAATGCTCTAATTCGGATGCGCTGGTCACCAAAATATCATCAATATATACGATAAAACCCTCCATAATACGGTCAATAATTCTTTGAAAAGTGCTAGGAGCGTTGCACAAGCCAAAAGGCATAAGTAGCGAATGTATGGAATAGGATAGCAATCTGTTTTGGTGACCGAGTTCAATTTCCAATAGTCGACACACAAACGCCAATCCCCGTCTTTTTTCGCGACTAAAATGATGGGGGAGGCCCACGGACTTCTGGAGGGCAATATGAGCCCTTGCTCTAACCAAGCTTACAATTTATCGTCAATAATTTGTTTCTGAGCCGGGTTGACCTTATAGGCCCGTGCCTTTATAGGCCGTTTTCCCGGCTCTATCTCTATATAATGATAATGATAAGATCCAGCCCACCTTGGGACAGCTTCCCACAAAGAGCCTCGGGAAGAGGTTCGGAGCGAACCTCCGCCGGTAGGAGGGAGGACTGACCTTCCTGCGTTTCCTGGACCCAAAAGTCCACATTCTCGGCAAACGCGACAGGTACCAGCGGTAATCGAGTAGAAAAATACAATTTCAAGCGGGATATCTTCTTGCCCCAAATCACTTTCGTCTTTAACCTCCTGTCCTGAGGGGGAGGCAACCCCCTCTTTTTGGCAATCTCCCGGGTCCGCAGAAAAATCCCCGTTTTCGTCGACCTGCTCATTTTCGTCCGAAAACTGTGAAAACAATTCCGATTCGCTAGCCAGATCATCTGGACTTTCAGAATGAAATACAATATCATTTTCGAACAAATTTTCGCGTACGTATATATCAAAAGGCGGTTCTACACGAGAGGGGGGCTCCCCCAACCGCTCATCTACCGCAAACAACATCTCGTGCCCCATTGGATATAAATTTGCTCGCGCCTGAGATACCACTAGGGAGACCGAGAATTGTGTGTCTTGGGCCCAATAGTCAGCCGCCGGAGCGACCGAGCCGACAATCGTGGCTTTTTCCAAACGCACGGCTGTCGAGGTGGGATTGACCACCAAAATGTCAAATTTATTCCCACAAGGCTCTACCACCCCCGCATATGGCAAAATTTTGCTCTCCTGAATAAAAGACTCCAAAGGCTCAAAAAATACAATTTGTCGAAATTTTGACAAGAAGTGAGGGCGGATGCCCAAACTTCCGACGCTGGTGGGATTTCTACATCAATAGCCATAACCGCCGCTGACTGCGCTTTTGGATTCGAAAACCACTCGGCACGGGTCTCTTCAGGAGATAACAAAGGGAAAAGTACTCCCGTCCCAGTTGGGCCAGGAAACAAAAGAGACTTTCGCGAAAAAAGTAGATCCCATTTATAATTTTTCATCATATCCGTGCCGATTAGAATTTCACGATAAAAATCCGGCGCGACGTAAAAAGACCATTCAAATACGTATTTGTCACCCACCATAATTTTAGCACACAATTTTGATGTTAATTTAAGCGGAGCGTTTGCAGAAGTTACCGCCGAAATCGGATCCAGATCTTGTAACCGGACCGTGACACCAGCCCGGGCAAGTCTTTCCAACACCCGTGGACCAATTATAGAAATAGAGGCCCCCGAGTCCAAGATGGCTAGGAAACTCTGGCCACCTAAATCAACTTTTATGGCAGGGGTATTGTCCCCAGCTGCTAAAATCGCTTCTGAATCCCATTCCATGGGGCTTTTCGGGGCCAGAGTTACCGAATGGAAAGACTTGCCCTGACCCGTGACGGAGGCGCCCCCCTCTGAGAGAGGAACCTCCGTTTCAGTGCCCACAGTCTGGGTAGACACCTGCGCCAGCTCGAATGGAAGGGACCCCGCCAAAATAGGAGACGCCCCTGAACACCACGATTCCGGAGGAAGCGCAGACGCTTCCGCAATTTTAGGGTCAAGACTCCCAGGGCATACTTTATAAAGAATTTGAGCCATTTGCTGAAGTTGTTTTTGAATTTCCTTAAAGTACGAATCCATGAAAGACGTTGTAGACGAATGAATTGAGGCCAATTTGACCACATTTTGCGTAGCCACGTTAAAAAGATGAACCAACCTCTCCTCCACCATAGACGCGTCTGAAAGGGAATCTACCCCAAATACATGCGGTAAAATTTTTTCCGGAGGGGCTGAAACCGCTTCAATCATACCTACATGAAAAGGAGATAAAATTTGCATAACTTGTTCCTGAAAAGGCACCGTAGGGGCCTGCACCTGATGCGAAACTTACGTAGAATTTTGAGCACACCTGATTTTGATCAGTCCCTGACACTGTATTGGAAGCTGACACCACCGTTCCCCCCTGAACCGGTCCCTGCGTAAAGCCAACGTAGGACACTTGGGGCGCCGCCTGCGCAGGCGCGACCTGACCAGCCTGTTGGTGGACAGTCGGCACCGGCGTCCCGGAGCAGGCAACGGTCGGAGGGGCCGACCCCACTACGGGAGGCGGAACCTGAGACTGAACCTGCGGGGCCGCCTGAGCCTGGGTGTAATAATAAGTTGGCTGAGCCCGCGGTACCGACACCTGCTGGGACCCTGGCTGAGCCACTGGAGGTGCAGGCTGCGGCTGCGCGTATACGTACGTCGGCTGTTCGTAGTAGGCCGCCTGCGCAGGTGGCGCTGGCCCCGGAGACTGATAATACCGTTGAGGAGGCTGAGAATAATAGGGTTGCGGATAGTAATACGCGTCCTCCACGTAGTTCACCCCTCTAGATGACGGTCGTGGCCTGTAATCCGGGGGGGCCTGTTCGGGATATTTGTCCCAGCATTTTTCTGGGGGATGCCCCTTCCTCTTGCAAAACTTACATACCGGACCCAACCTCCTTTTCCTTTCTTCCTCCATTTGGTTGAACCTGTCCCGGATCTGCTGTTCTACCCAGTCACGCATTTCCTGTAGTTCCATCCGGATCCCCCCGGCCAAGTCCTTCGGCTTTTCGACAGGAGGTTTGGGATTCGAACCCGGGTCATTCTGGACCATATCATCTGCGGACACCTGGTACAGCGGCATAGAATAGCACAAGCTATCCTCTTCAGAGGGCCCTGAGTCACGGGAATCAAGTTTGTCAATAATACGTAGTATTTGGTCCATAGTAGGTGCATGATCAATGAAAAGAGGGGCCAAGGCACTGATGTAAGTTTTGTTGGTAATTCCTGCGAAAAGCTGCTGGACGCACTGTTGCTCGCGTTCCAGCGCATCATCTGGCCAGATTGAAATGGCCTGTGCCTGTAGTTCAAAAATATAGCGCCGGACCGACTCTCCGTGACGCTGGACCCGTCTAGCGAAAGATACGTACCTATCTCGGATGGATAATTGCGGTCGAGGAAATTGAGATTTCAGTAAATTGACGAATCCATCAAAAGTGTCCGCAACCTCCGGGCCACAACGAGAGGCGTAAATCAGGGCTTTTCCGGTTAATTTGTTGAACAGTAGTCTAGCCCATTGCTCAGATGGAATTCTGTGAATTTTGGCCGCTGATTTGAAATTCGGGAGCCAGTCTTCCAAATACATCCGATCCGGGTCGAAGCGAGGAATATCCCGTAGGATGTCAATGTACATTCTGTATAAAGAAGCATCATGCTTCGCAACCGAGGAATCCGTGGCCTGCATGGTCTGTGGCGTAGGATGATGGGCATACGTCTGAGTCGAGAGAACTGGGAGAGGGGCAATTTTTGGAGCCGAAACAGGAGGGGCCGCCCGAAGAAGTGGAGGGCGCACCACAGGAGGAGGGGGAGGTAAAGGGCCAGGAGGTGGAGGAGGAGGATTAGGAGGATTTGGCGGTGGAGCTGCCGTCAGCCGTGGCACGGGGTGCCTGACAGGAATTTGCATCAAAGGGGGAGGAGGAGGATGTCTGGGTTGAGCCTGAGGAATTCCTGGGCGTAGGGCAGGACGCTGCTGTGGATACAGAAATCGTGTAGGCTGCCCATAGCCTGGACCAAAATTTTGACCCACCTGTGGCACTGGCGGCTGGATAGGCCCCTGGTAGGCCCCGGGCCCCCGTACGGCACCCACGGCAGGGATCCTGACCGAGCCTTGGGGCCGCACAGGGACCGTAGGGCTCGGACCGGGGTCACCCCCGCATGTTGTGCCACAAAATCGCTCGTGGAGGTGTGGGCTACCGTTTCTGCGGCCATATAGTACATGTCAGCATTTGGACCAGCGGGCGGTGGCCCAGGCAGATAGGGATTTGGCAATTCTCCACGCAAGTCTTGCCGGCATGGGTCCCACATGCCGGAGCGCTCCAATTCGTGCATAGTCGGATTTTCGTGGACTTGGCGTTCTAGAACATCATATTGAAAAGTCGCGGGCACTTTCAGAGCATATTGGTCCACTGGAGCGCACGTTTGATCCGGAATGCGACGTACCTGCGGCATGTGGGACTCCAAACCAGGCTGTGGCCCGGCCATACACGCCCCCTGATACAAATGATAACCCCACGTATTTGGCCGCAGAGTCAGGTAGGAGGGCCCCCCGTGTATGATTCTGCGTGTAAAATTCAGGGGACACAAGCGGAGGGGGAGGATTTAGGGTGGCCGGATCCGGGACAACAGGGTAGACAACATCAGGGGAAGGCGGGGGATACGGACCAGGAATACCCACCACTCCATGATCACAAGGTTGAATGTGGTCCGCCGGATCCGTATTTCGTATTATGACCAAATTTGGATCAATCTGACCAGCTGTCCTCACTGGGAGGGGAGTCGGTCTTGGAATTTGAGCTTGGGGGGACGCATATTCTGAAGAATTTTCCTGGGGGGGCGGTTCCTTCCAATTGCTGACTTAACGGAACCGCTTGCGTGTAAATAGTACCTGCATACCCCAGCGGAATTAAATGCGTATCCGCCACTGTACTCGGCAAACCAGGGGGCTGCCCCTGGGGGTCCCCCAAATTTTGGCCTGGACTCAAGACCCTCTGATACGCATCGTGAATAAATCTTCGTCCGAAGACTGCGTCGACACAAGGGCGGAGGATTGGGCCAAATTCTGATTTAAATTTTGGTCCCCCCCCTACTCCCAGCTGCGCAACGGCATTATCGGGAACAGAGGCAGAGCCCCCTTCCCTCGGGGGAAGGGCCCTCCCGGCCGGAAAATCTGACTCACACGTATTGACAGACAAAGGTGCCGGCAAAGCAAAACGAGAGACTGACTGGGGAGCCGCTCCCCCCACCATTTGAACAGAGGTTTCGGCCGAATTTTCAACATAATCAGTCCTCCTAACAACATTTTGAGCCGGAACAGAAACAGCATAGCGCGACACCAAATGGGGACCCGCCCCTCCCAAATTTTGGACTGTGGTCTCCCGAGCGAGACAGACCGTAGACGGATCCATTCCATCAAATCTGTCCTGAAATTCTGAGACCGCCGCTTCAAACTCCCGGGGAACAGAACCCAGCCCTGGGGGAAGGGACCCCCCCCGCTGGCGCAGGCGACTGTTCGGCTACCGCAACTAGCGGTCCCCCCCAAGTTTGCTGCAACATTTCACTGTACCCCCCGCACCAACAGACTGGACATTTGACCCAGGCACAGCCCCAGGCTGACCCAGGTGAGCCGAGTAGTGGGACCCGGGGGACTTCCCCCGGCCCACCCCCGAACTTTGCGAAGTTTGGACATGCACAACAGTCGAACTGGGAGTTGGGGCCACTGCGGAGGGACCCCGACCCACCCCAGTCAACGTTGGACGCGGCGTCCCCCCTACACCTGAACTGATACCGGTTTGGGGGAGATTTCCCCCGCCCCCCAATCCAGACGAGGCAGGCTGTGACATCGCAGAAATTTCGTCTACCTCAGGTGCCTGATGGGCAGGCAAACGTTCTTTTGATCTGGCGCGAGTATTAGGAGGAGAAAAAAGAGACATTTACCGCATGACACGGTCGCCAATTTTGGAGAAATGTGATCGCTCAGTGTACGGCTGAATAAACGACTAATAAAGAGATGTGCAAGTTCCTCGCTCGGTAGTGTATGCCTAAGTAATTTCTCCTCGCGCCTAGCTCACGAAATAGTAAAAACTAGAAATATAAGAGACACGATACTTTTACTTCGACCAAATAAAATTCAAATATACATCTTCAAATTTCACAAACACTAAGTTCCAACAATATAACAAAATGCGTACGACAAAATTCACTAACGAGATTCAAAGGTCACAGCTGCCTGCAAAACTCACTAAACAAAAACCAGACTATACCCGCCCGAATCAGTGAACCAACTAATAACTAACTGACACCCACTCTTTTTGAATTCAAACACCATAGTGAAAAACTACCCGATTAGCTAAGGTCAGAATTTGTTTCATCGTTTATGAAGATTTTCACGAAAGAATTCGAAATATTCCACACCAGCTATTTGTCAACGCATTATTGGATCGCTTTAATAGCCCATTAATTTTTGCCCGCGTTGGTTGATAGTCAATGCTTCTTGGTTGGTCATCGGCAAAAATCTCCGATTTGATTATTCCGTTAACACGGTAGACTCACTAAAGGAACTGAGCCACGGAGAGGAAGAATAAATGGCCAAGAAATTTTTAGCTATATCAGAGCACGCTCGGAGTGGGGTCGGTGCATACTCGGTGTGTGGAAGTCGATTCTTCTCACACCGAAAATAATAACTTTTATTCTATTGAGCACGCAATCTGTGGTAGTGGTAGAGAGTAGAACATCAACAGGTAGCGCGTTTGTGTTATTTTCTCAAACCTTTGACATAGCATTTACATCTCCGTACGAAGGAGCCATATTGCATAGACATTCTGTGTGTATTTTTAACAATAGTGAAATGTGATGATATGACTGCTTATATGACATTTAATATATGTTGTGAATGAGTTGTATAAATAAAATATTGTACTATGTTGTGCCCTCCTGCAGCATTATAAGGCAAACAGATTTTATCTAGGCAAATAGACTTTATCTGAGCAACTGCCTACCTTTGCAATGTATTGACGGTTTTTTTAGCTTTGGTAGTCAGGTGGGAGACTTAGTCCGGACTGTGAGCAAATGTACAATCGCTGCACCATGCATGTACAGACCAGGTTCATGGTCTACATGCAATACGCAACAAAATTCTTAATTACTCACAAACCTTGGTCAGTAAAGCAAGATCCAGTTGTTAGCCCAGTAGCTGAGGCAGATAACGTTCCTTTCATTGTTAGTTTGCGTACTTCATCATTATTGGGTACTTCGGAATTCTAAAACCGAACCAGAAATTACTCTTCTGGGAAGAAGAATAAAATACATATATGCATACAACCAATGCAAGTGGCGAATTCGTTAATCCTATTGATCTTCGACTATAAAATGCAGTACTGCTATTCATAACCGATCTTAATGATTTACGCATTACGTAGATCGAATAGATCAAGTGTTCTGCAGGAACTGCTCACGTTGCACACAGCAAGTCTAGAATCTTCGTGAACTAAACGAAATCACTTAGGAAACGTATTGAACAAAAGCATGACAGCTGTGCAAAAGCGAAAACACAACAAATGTGCACACATTGAATTTGGAGAAGGTAGAGTGTCACAACCTTTAAGTTTGCATCTACAAAACTCAATGATACTCTGAAATATGCGAGAAAAAGGTATCTCTTCAGGCCCAGCAGTCATAACACTATACTATATGACCAACAGCTCAGTATGAGCCGTTTTCTTTCGCAAAATTGCATTTTTGTCGGTTTGTAAAGGGCCCATTCGGAAGTCAAAAATCTCGGCCTATGTCAAGACAAAAATTAGAACCCCTACTGGAAAAAAGTTCTCAATTTCTTTCATGCGATTGCATCGAATATTGTCACCACTGTTGGTTGTCTATTCTGCAGACATTTCTGTAACGTTATTGTGAAATCATTTGGTGTTCTTATGCTAGACGTTAAACGGCTTTGTACAAAGTTCATACCAAATCTGGCAACCCTTACAACTCCTCCGAATTCGCTACATCAGAAGAGTACTGAATTCATGTGGGACCGCAAGCATGGAAACGCTTTCAAAGAGCTAAAGAATGTCTTAATTTCGATGGATTTATTGGTGAACTACTATTGAGAATTGCCATTAGGGTTGCGTGCGATGCTAGTTCTGTTGGCATTGGCGCAGTCCTATTCCATCTGCTCCCTGATGGTACTAAAAAACCGATATCTTTCGCACCAAAGGCCCTGAGTTCAGCAGAGAAAGCCTATTCGCAGATAGAAAGACAAGCTCTTTCCATTGTGCTTGGTATGACGAAAGTTCATCAGTGTCTCTAGGGAAAAATTCCTGTCGGTTACCGACCACAAACTATTGGTGTCCATTTTCAATCCGGCCAAAGTATTTTCACAACACACAGCCAGCCGTCTGCAACGATGGGCTGTGATCCTTTCTTCCTACAACTACGACATTCGCTACAAAGCCACGACTCTCCATGGGAATGTCGATTTCCATTCACGATTACGCATTGAAGATGAACAAGTTCTGGATCCATTTATCTTTATGGTTTTTCAAAATCGGAAGTTTTCCAGATTCAGCAGAAGCATTGCAACTATTGGATAGGAATCGATGCAGAAATTGAATCAACTGTCCTTAGATGTGCACCGTGCCAGTAATCTGCCGATGCTCCTAGTCAAGAACCATCTACTTGGACTTGTTCTACCACTCCATGGGAACGTGTGCACATAGACTTTGCTGGTGCATACAAGAAAATGCGGTTGATCCTGGTGTATGCCTTTACCAAATGGCCTGTCGTAGCGCCAGTGGAGGCTGTCACATCAAGTCACCTGATTTCAGTTCTAAGATCCATTTTCACCTCACATGGTGTTCCTAGAAGTTCTAGTTTCCGACAATGCTCCTCAACTCACTTCACAAGAATTCACCGAAATTCAAAAAGCTTCTGCCACCGAAATGGCATCGGTCATGTCCTAACAGCTCCTTATCATCCAAGGTCTAATGGGAAGCAGAGCGGTTCGTGAGAACCTTCAAGACGCATTTCGTTAGGGCGGAAAGAGCTGGGGAAGCGGAAGAGTCAAAGATACTTGATAATTTCCGACTATACTATCGAATGGCATCACATCTGGCAACCGGTAAATCTCCTGTTGTGCTATTGATACAACGTGAACTGCGAACAATTTTAGACTTACTGCACCCTTCCTCCTCACTTGGCACCGACAAGCAACAGCAGCAACGAGTACCTCGCAGACAGTTTGACATTGGTTATACCGTATGTGCCTTGAAATTTGGTCAAGGTGCCAAGTGGGTTCCCGCGATTAGCGATTATTAGTCACTGTGCAGGAGTCTTGTCGTATCGCGTCAAGGCTATGTGGATTAAAGCAGGAAACGAGACATTTCCAACTCTTTGAATCTAGCAGAGGAAACCTCGAATGAAAGCTTGCAAGTTTCCAAAGAAAGAAATTGCAATGTCGAAGACACAGCCAGGCCAAGTCGGAGTTGGCCTGTTGTGATAGCAAACGGTGGTCGCCGAGATCCAACATATGTTCATACTCCAATTCGGCGCAGCACTAGAACCCGCCGCAAACCTCAACAAATAGATCCGAGAATTGGACTGTTTTACTGGCCTCCGTAAAGGTGCCCTACCAAGTGTAGCGCAGTTGCAGGAAGGAGGTGATATATGCACCGAAGCTGATCTGAATATTTAAAAAGAAATAAGAATATTGAAAAACATACCAACATTTATAGATAGAATCCAGTACTATTGTGTTAGTTAGTTTAGTAACCAGTTATACTCTAGTCATGCTACTACAGTTATCTATTTAATGGACATTTCTGTAACGTTATTGTGAATTCATTTGGCATTCTTATATTATACATTAAACGTCTTTGTTCAAAGTTAGCAAATATCTAGAAATTAGGTCCTCCGCTTTCTCATAAATTTAAACTAAAGTTTTTGCTGGTATAAACATAAAAAAACTGCAAGAAGAAACAAAAAAGTTTTTTGCAGTTTTGCACACAATGTAGTTCAGAATACAACTTAACCTACAGAGAAATAGAACCTTTGGTACCCAAAGATTCCAGCAAAAACTTGTTACAAAAACAAGAATCATCTGGTTGGGGATCAAATTTCTACAAAACGTTAAGGACCCCTAGAACCTCAAGAACCCTAAGAACCTCCAAGAAAATAAATGCTTCAGGAAAATTGGCATTGGATGAACAGCGAAAAACAACAGCATAAAGTGACTATATCTTGCTTGACATGGGCAAAAATTTTTCTGCGCGACTTGTTTAATAACGTCGCGAAGAGAATTTTAGGGCCACCGAACTCGCATCAAAGACTGGTCTCATCGAGATGCCCTTCTGGCGATGAGTGAGCAACGAAATATAGAGTTTGCATACGGGTGGACCTCAAGAAGCCATCCGACAGCGATAGTGTCAACCCATGGGTCATATCTAGAGTGTGAAAGCTTGCTGTGAACGATGGACACAGTTTTTGCTACAAATGCTGTTGCCTTACATTTATCCTTGGGGTGATTCTCACAAAATATGTGGATATGAGAAGAAAGCCGGAAGAAGGTGTTCGCCCTCCTCAGGTTTTTTGTTGAACTTTTCGAATTGAGTGAAAAGAAAAGAAACAACCTTATTTACATGAACGGGTCGCCGCTGCCATTTTTATCTTATCAGAAAACACAACTTAATTGGCATACATTTAGGATTTCGGCTCTGTTAGAACATTTTATCTACTCAACGAGAGCTTTCGACTGACACCCATAATAGACGGTTTTCGTTACATTCCTTTCTGACCCTTTTTTTCAGCATCACTGTATAGACTACATTTGTTCCATAAACAGCTAAGCGTCAGTAGGTTTCCAGGTGTGTTCCTTATGACAACTTATGACAACTCAGCTACTTGAGAGCTTTCGAATGATACGTAGCGACATGAGCCAGTTCCGAGAACTTTCAGTTTTGACTCATTTTGACGGCATTCTTTACCCCTTTGTGGCTACTGCAACACATTCTGGTGCTTTGTCCCTATTACAGCTTTTGTTCTATTCAACGAGAGCTTCCAAATGATACCCATATTGGGCAGCAATATTTGCATCTAATACGTTCGCATACCACAATAGGGTTCGCCCCAGAGAGTCCCAGAGTACTTCACACCTACCCCTACCCACATGCAAAATTTCAGCCAAAGCGATCCAGTCAATCTCGAGATAGAGAGTGGACACGTAGGACGGACGGAAATAATAATAAATAAATAATAAATATACCCAAATTAAAGTGTTGCCCTTTTAGTAAGGCGGCAACCAAGTAAGCAGAAGGCACAAATGTCACACAATCGGATGGAGACGGTAGATTAGGTTTCAAACGAACTATGTCAATTGCCACAACTTGGGCGTGGGATGGGCTGTCTATTCATTCGCCCACAAAAAACTGTTTTTTATAACAAAAAAGTTTTTGCTACCCAATTTTCTGTTCTCTTATTCCATTATTTTCTTTACAAACTGTTTTTTTCTCAGTAATAACTTTATATTTACATTTTTTAATGAAAAAACATGTTTTGCTTTCATAAAGATCTTCTCATTCGCCCGGCCCAAAGACCGCCCGTCAGCCCGTCCAGATAAAAACCCTATCTTTAACACATGAAATCTTTGACGGGCGATGCAGACGGGCTGATAATTACCGCCCATCAACTTTTCAAAGAAAAATGTTTTTTAATGAAAAAAACATGTTTTTCTTTCATCAAGATCTTCTCTCTTCGTCCGGCCCAAAGACCGTCCATCAGCCCGTCCAGATAAAAAACCCTATCTTTAACACATGAAATCTTTAACGGGCGATGCAGACGGGCGGATAATTACCGCCCGTCAACTTTTCAAAGAAAAAAGTTTTTTAATGAAAAAACGTGTTTTTCTTTCATCAAGATCTTCTCTCTTCGCCCGGCCCAAAGACCGCCCGTCAGCCCGTCCAGATGACAAACCCTATCTTTAACACATGAAATCTTTGACGGGCGATGCAGACGGGCGGATAATTGCCGCCCGTTAACTTTTTAAAGAAAAAAAGTTTTTTAATGCAAAAAACATGTTTTTCTTTCATCAAGATCTTCTCTCTTCGCCCGGCCCAAAGACCGCCCGTCAGCCCGTCCAGATAAAAACCCTATCTTTAACACATGAAATCTTTGACGGGCGATGCAGACGGGCTGATAATTACCGCCCATCAACTTTTCAAAGAAAAATGTTTTTATGGGCGAATGAATGGCTGCCCTGGTGCACTTGCAGACGAATATAATTGTGCCATGTTACCCTTCCCGGGCGAATGTAGTAGTGCTATGTTTGCACTCCCGGGCGAATGTAGCAGTGCTATGTTAGGGTACTGGGGCGAATGAATAACTCACCGTGGGATGAATGGTAAATATCGTGCTGCACTCACGTGCGCGCAGTTAATTTGGCAGTTGCGCATACCCAACAATAGTCCAGTTGTTGTTGGTGTTGTTGTTGTTGTTGTGTTGCTTCCGGTCGTTGATAATATCAATTGTTCCTGGAACCTCCAGACCACACTGGTATGGTTTATTGCCATCACAACTGGACATTTTTGTTCTGATTGAGTTTCAATGTAAGCTTTATAGTCTTGGGTGTCTCGTTGCGTTCGTTGCTCGCGCTTTTATTGATTTTGCTTCCTGTTTTTATGTACTTTGTCGCGTTGATTTTCGGTAAGAGTCATTCCGAGTAAATACCGAGTATACACTGAGTAAACACCGAGTAAATGCCGAGCCGTCTGAGTAATCTA
The DNA here is from genome assembly GCA_030248195.1 of Trissonchulus latispiculum. NCBI lineage: Eukaryota > Metazoa > Nematoda > Enoplea > Enoplida > Ironidae > Trissonchulus > Trissonchulus latispiculum. The sequence goes on along the minus strand of JASAND010019639.1, from coordinate 15,120 downwards.
GGAGTAATGATGGAAAATTTCCAAATTTCCGCTATTTATTGGCTCACTGCACGCGAAGTTAGTCATGTCTAGATAGCCACGTCAATTATGTGATATCTGATATGGCTTTCAGTCTGACTTGATCTGTCGTCGCGAGCGTTTGGTTTCAAAAGAGCTCTGAAGTAATTTTCGTATAAATTCTGGAAGATGCATAAACCCAAGATGGAACGTTTTGTCTGTGAAATCTGCACAAAATGTTTATCGGGAGAGATAATCTTAGCAGACATGACATGCAAAAGTTTAGCAGGTGACAGTTGACAACCAGAGGACTGCTTGGAATAGTATGGATGAAGTTTGGTTGCCTCCCAGTGGTGAGTGTATGATTGGGGAACGTTTGGAAAAAAGTTTGAAAAAACGTCTGAAAAGACATCCTTGTGGAAGCTTATTGCTTCTTATAGTTGGCGGTCTCCATCCAAAAGTTAGCGCTGTAACAAGAGGCTATCAGTTCCTATCCAATTCATATGACTAGCATAAGTTCCGTTGCCATGGCAACCATGCAAGCCAAAAGAGCCTGAAAACAGGCCCCAATTGATCTTACATATACTACTTAAGATTTTAAGGCTAATTACTAGCATTTCAAGGTCATTTAGGCTATTACAAACACTTAAGGGCTAGCCAAGAGAAGTGAGTAAACCTCTCATGGCTACGTCAAGATTATAAAGCTCCGAGTTGGTAGAAGCCAGTACTGTTATGTAGCTAAGTGTGCTGGAACTCGGGTTTGCTTGTATTCATAAAATAATGTATTCATATACTTATTGGACAAATAAAGCTATGCTGTGTCACTGAGCTCCCATTTATCCTTTCCTATACTACTTAGGATTTTAAGGCTAGTTAGAATTTCAAGGTCATTTAGGCTGTCACTTAACGGCTAATTCAAAATAAGTGAGTAAGGCTCTCATGGCTTAATGTCAAGACTATTGTGTAACGCTCATAGCTGGTAGAAGCCAGGACTATTAGCTAAGTGAGCCAGAACCCGGGTTTATATACTACTCAGAACCCTGCTTTCTGCGCCGAAAAAGGCAATTATTCGGCGACCGATACAATAGAAACTAGCTTAGGTCGCCGAATGGAGAAATCCTTCCTAGGGCCTTATTCCGGGAACTTTGAATCTTTATGTTGATAAATTATGATAGAGGAGCTTAATAGTGGGTAGCAAAAGCGAAAGTTTGATCAAACACTGAAGTAACAGTTTTGGTTTTCATTGACACAAAATAAACTGTCATCGACGTGTTATCACACTTATTGAGCATATTCGGATTTGGATGCAAAGGCAAATTTCAGAAGGCAAATTTCATACCACGCACCGTATATTTTGTATTCAAAACGTTTTTATTTTCAAATTGTTTAAATTAAATTGAAATCATTAAACGACTGAATATTTTTAACAAACCATTTCATTGCCATGGTATGATTATTTACTTCTACCTCTGAAGTGTCCATGTAGGCTTGATTTGGAGTGGAATCTGTAACGTTTTTCCCTTGATGATTGCAATGTTTTTCATTGCGATCATTGTCGTCTGCTTCCAACGTTCCAACTTCCCCAGCTGAGATGTCCATCACAGCAGCCTGAAGACTCCGGCGCAGACCCGTTGTTTTCTTCTGCAATACGAAAGTATGCATACTTTTCTGAATATAAATTATAAAATGCCCAGTTCAAATAAAAGTTAGTATTAGTAAGCGAGCATACAGCTTAGCAGACAGTAAGCTGTAAGTGTATAAATGTGTCCGAGCGCACGAAAACATACTCATTGAAATGACAATATTACTATAAAACAGTTAACAAAACAGTACAGTATACAGTCGAACGACACAAGCACAGTTGCATATAGCTTGATAGAATTCATGTTTTCTTTCCAGATTACCCCCCCACCACTCAAAGTTCTTAAAACTCGACCAAATGAGCTGAAATTTGGTGTGGGTATGTTTTCGACCATGCAGAGTTCAAATATCGCAAACTTTTTCGATTTCGCGAAATTCGATTTTTTTCGATTTCTAAGGGGGGACCAAGGGTAACCGAAAAAATTTTTGTCTTCGATTTTGCTGAAAAGCTATATATGGGGGTTTTCTGGGTCGCAGAACACGAATCTGAAGTCCGTTTTTCGATTCAGTTTTTCGTTAGCACAGTATTAGCTTACAAATTAAGCTTACAACTTTAGCTTATATCAAGCTAACGAAAAGCTGAATCAAAAACGGAATTCAGATTCCTATATACAACCCCTATATACAACTTTTCAGCAAAATCGAAGACAAGAAATTTTTCGGTTTTCCTTGGTCCCCCCTTAGAAATCGAAAAAAATCAAATTTCGCGAAATCGAAAAATTTTGCGATATTTGTACTCAGCGTGGTCGAAAACATACTCATGCCAAATTTCAGCTCATTTGGTCGAGTTTTAAGGACATTGAGTGGTGGGGGGTAATCTGGAAAAGACCCCAATGCACATGACATAATGCGTTAAATATACCCACATAATACCCGCGCACTGCTCTAGTTATAAACCTAGGCTAAGAATAAAGTGACTGGTTTTATTAATTTTTGGACTGCTGGTTGCACATCTCCCTGCATCTTTTTCTAAGTTTTAAGACCTTCATCTTCTTTCTTAGCCGAAATCAGATATTACGCTTTCACTTTTATGGTGTTATAATGGGGGACCCTCCTAAATTTTCTTTCTGATTCATGCATGTGTCTGTGTGTCTAAATTTCTTGCTAACCCCCTTTCCTTTGAGGGAGAATTTCATTATTAATAATTAGTCTTCTGCGTTCCTTACCCATAATTTCCCCATGAAAATATGCAATTAGGCATCGCTGACAAAAGTAGAATTTGTTCGTAGAGGGATCCTAACAAAAGAATCAACTAAGCATTAATTTGCGTAAACTAATAAACCTGCTGAATGAACACAAACCTTATACATTGTTAGTTATATTTCACTCACCCAAACCTATGCATTATTAGATTTCCATTATTAGATGCCATCAATTTCCATCTTTGCAATTTGAGTTAAATTACTGATAACTTGATACTTTCCCCTCTCAAAACGCTTAATGCAGTAAACACATGCATCTCTGAAGGCAGTGAGATGTTCGTCAAACGAGATTGAAACACAACGACATTCATCGACATAAGCAAGACACGACATTGTCACGTAGGCTGAGCGAGTAGGAGGCCCCCTCAGCCTTTGAAGCGTTGGCGTCGCATTAGTAAGTTCTCCCGGCTTGCCATCATATTTGAACAGGACGACATGGGTTGTAAAGCCATTCTTTTCTGCAGTGTCCTTAGCGAGTAGTACTTGGTCATATCCAGAGCTCAAATCCAGGGTTGAAAACCAGGCATCGCCGGCAAAGAGGGCTTCGAAAGCGTCATCGATGCGAGAAATCGGGTAAGCGAAGCGACTCGTTATGTGATGGCATTTAGCTAAAGATAATCAATGCAGTCCCTGCCGTCGTTCCTATCTATGAGAGCAATTGATGAACTCCATCGAGCGTGAATGGCTTGTATCATACTCCTTACTCCGCCCATTCTGACTCCTTGCCTGCGGACCATAATATGCCTGAGTGTCACGTGACAGTTGACTTGTAGGCTCTCGGTCTTGTTTCTTGTCGCAAACATCAAGAGTACGTAATAACTAAGAGTGTGACAAGCGTCACACTTTTTTTATTAAGGCCTGGGACATCATCTGCACGATAACGGCTGACCCCCTACACAAATTAGACCCCAGTGACCCCTCCCACAAATGAGTACCTAGTACACATTTGTGTACCATAACTCGATTGTATGTTTGAGTTGAAGCACAAAAGTGGAAAGTTGCTGATAGAAGGTTTTTGGCTTCATACAAGCGAGTGAGCATACACAAATGGCGCGAAAGCTTCTTCTAAAAATGTCACTACAGTTTGGGAACGAATTCCAACTTAAGCTTGGTTCGATTGTGCCCGGGTGGCTCAATCGGTAGAGCGTTGGCCTAGAAATCCAAAGGTTGTGGGTTCGATCCCCACCTCGGGCCCGAATTTTTCGGGTCGGAGGTGCTGTAGTGACAATCTTAGTTTCGTTTGTTCTTTCATGTGTACTAGGTAGTCATTTGTGGGAGAGGTCACTGGGGTCTAATTTGTGTAGGGGGTCGGCCATTATCGTGCAGATGATGTCCCCAGCCTAATAACTATGAGTGTGACGCATGTCACACTCCCAGTTATTACGTACTCTTGCTAACATTGAATCTAGCTCCACGAGAACCGTCGGAAGTGCTTCGGATTTGGAGTGAACAGCTGCTGCGAATATGGATAAGCTGGCCGCATTCACAGCAGCGTGGTGGACTATCAGTCCGCCCTGATAGACTAGGGATCAGTGATATTCTGTTAAAACCGTATGCTGTTCTGTACTGTGCTGTTATTGACCCAGCACTGTACTAACCTAGTCTCCAGATTCTGTAAATCAGCTTGCGTAACTGCAGCGGGTACTTGGGCTGGTTGCACACGGAGCCTTACTGCGTGCATGGGCCATTACCAGCAGACAGTCCCAGTATCAGTCCCAGTACCCATTTCGACGGAACTCATGTCGGTCACTGTGATGTCCTCGCGGTTACCTGCGCCCCGATCCAACCAGGGTGTTATATCATACAGAGCATGGTCCCTGGCTTACTGGGCACGAGCCCAGAACAACGTTCGACAATCTGGACGCACAGACACTAAATTAGAAAGAAAATTTAGAAGAGAGGCCCCATTGTGACATCGGTGACTGCAGCGCTTAATTTTCGATATATTAATATCTTAATTTAATCTCTTTGAGCCTTTTCATAAATTGGATTGAACGGATTAACTTAAGCTTTAATCATTTTATGCATGCGATAGCGGTTTAAACAGATTCGTGCCTTAAGCGGACTAATTAAATCTATCGATTAAAGAGCTTCTCATAAAATGCTGACGGAGTCAACAGTTATCCATGACGCGTTCATGAAATCATGACCGTTTGAGCATGCAGCGGTTCAACCTAATCCGTTTAAGGTGGTGATTCCTTTTGGGCACATATTATTGGTTGACGGCTCAAATCAAGATGAAATTTGATGAAACTTTCCAAAATAAGTTCTTTTATCATTCTGACACCCTCCGCGCAATCCCGCTTCAAAAATTCGACGTCTCCGTTTAGGGTGGTTTTTGTCAATTTTTGACATTTAGGCAGTTGCTGTACAGCTATGATTATATTCATTCGAAAGATCTTGTTGAGCTCAACATTTTTGCTTTTTGAAGTACCTTTCTAGCTTTTCGCTATCTTGAGATGTAGTCGATTTTCCTATTTTGGCGTTGAAAACTTGTCATGTTTGCAGAAATCAAATAATGCGCCATTTCTTGATCTACGTAAGCCGTAAAATAAACTACGGGTGGCAATTTGAAGGTCTCGTCGGGACCGATTATCCATGACATTATAGTCTTCTAACTGCTACCCCGTACGCTGCTATCATAGAAAATGTAGTTTCTGCAAAAACATGACCAAATTTTTTCCAGCGATTGTGGAGCAGTTACTATGCAGGCTAGATGGTTGCCACTTACTGGACGTGTTTTACACAAAAATACCCTGGGACCCTTTTTTAGTTGCCCCGATTGCTGCTTTCTAGCTAAAGTGGTCGCTTTCCAAAGTTGGGAAAAGTAGGCAAAAGCCAGGTTGCTCATACATTTTAGCTATTTTCTTTATAACGTTGCCTCACGAAAAAACTTACTTTAGTCTGCAAAAAATCTGGAAAAGTAAATTACTTCGAAAATGCTATAAAATAATTTCCAAGAACTAAAGTTAGTTTCGTTGCATTCATTAAAAAGAGCAAATGTTAGGCTGCATTTTGATATAAAAATGGCTTCTTAACTCCAAGTAATGGTTGACTAATAATGGTTCAAAGTTGATGTCAATAAAAGGAATCACCACCTTAAGGTGCTGGTATCGCTTTGTGTAAATTTGATCCTGTAGGCTTTAATTCTTTATGAAAGTGGATGAAACTTTCCAAATATACTATTTCGGTGCTCTTTAACATTCTAGGACCAGTCCCGCATTTTTAGGTGCAAAGATAAGAAATTTTTGGTTTTTGCCATTATTCTCTCAGTACATAGTCGAGACACCGGATTGGTTGGTATGGCTGGATAGAGGGCACAGAAATGAACATCTTTGCTTTTACAACTTTTGAGCTATCTCTAGTGGTTAAGTCAGTATAAGCAAAAAACGGTTTTTGGGGTCCAAAAATGGGCGTTTTCGAGAAAATCAGTTTTTTCAAAATTACTGCCAAATCATATAGACAATTTTGGTTTATTTATACTCGATCGATACACAGTCTCATTGCACATTTTATCAGTGCCTATTAGCCGGAGTTTGTTGCTCTAAGCTAGAGATTTGGCAGAAAAACGATTTTGGCAAAACTGCGATTATTTTGTTTTGAACATCGATTTCTCAAAAACTACCCAATCGATTCGCATGATTTTTGGCAGGATGGGAATTCGCACTATTGCGGAGGGACATTTTTCTTGGTTTGAGCTAAAACTTCTCCAGTCGCGAAAAAACTCAATGCAAAGTTGCGAAATTTTGTGTCACCGCACATTTAATGGATTTTCTTGACCGTTAAGACCTGCTGAGCCAAATCCAAAAAAATGTCCCTCGGCCCACATGTCCTTTATAGGACAGCACAAGAAAAAGTTTCGGCCGATTCCACAGTTTTGAGAAATCGATGTTCAAAAATTTTTGGTCTGTATTCTGCCTGTAAGATGTTGGTATGTCAGACAATTTTTGCTATTTTTTGCCAATTTTGCTAGTTTCCTACTCTTATGAGAATCTACATATTATAAGCTTTAAAATGATGTATAAAGCTCTTTCCAACTCGCAAAATTGCGAAAGTTATAGCGTTTCAAAATATACCCACAAAAGCACTGCACAAAAGGATACCAGCACCTTAAGCATGTCGTACATTGTCACTAGTCTCGGATTTTGCTCATTTTCACACATAATAAGCCCCAGACTTCTAAATCAAACTGTGACAATGCTATTCAGGTTCAAAGCTGGAAAACTTGAAAATTTTGGAGATTATCCCTTCAAGGTCAGAGGAGGCCGAACGCCCAAAGAAAGTATTCATATTACAACTATAATATCTCAAACCAGAAGCGACTCAGGGCTAGCTATTAAGACTACTGTTGTCACGTTAGCGAAAAATCCAGGCCGGGCCCGGGCCGGGCCGTTCCGAGACATCCCCGGGCCGGGCCGTTCCGAGACATCCGGGCCGGGCCCCGGGCCGGGCCAGGCCCGGCCCGAACCCGGCCCGGATTTCGAGCCCGAAACAGGCCCGAGATCCGGCCCGGATTTTGGGCCCGAAACAGTCCCGAGGTAGGCCCGGAGTCGGGCCCGAAACCGGCCCGAATAAACGAATAGGCATAATAAAGCAATGCATCACTCACCAATCTCATATCATTGAAAGCATTTCAATGAACCCGATTTAGGTATAATTCGAGAACGGTATCGAACGGTATCGAGTAAAACTGCCAAACCAACAATGATGTTTTTAAATAATACTTGATATTTATTATCTAACGTCTACTTTTCAGTTCAATTAAAGTGAAAAAGTTTCTTGTTTCAAGGATTCTCCGAAAATTTTGGTGTTTTTCTGTCCATTTATATCAATTTTTCCTTTGGCCCGGAAACGGCCCGGGAAAAAATCCGGGCCTGTTTCGGGCCGGGCCCGAAAAGAATCCGGGCCGGGCCGCTCCGATCAAATTTTGATCCGGGCCGGGCATATCGGGTACCAGGGTACCCGTCGTACCCCGGGCCTGTTTCGGGCTCGGGCCCCGGGCCGGGCCCGGGCCGGGCCGCGTATTTATAAAATGTACACTTGATTCGCGCAGCAAGAAAGTGTACAGCGATATCGCGCACATTTTCAAAATGTACATGCGGATCGCGCAACAGGAAAGTGTACAACGATTTCGCGCACGCTAAGAAAGTGTACACCGTTTTCGCGCAACACTACATATATGCACAATTCATTTCATTTTATACATGCATGCTTATATATACAGTTATCGATACATGACTACGTAGCTGTTGAAAAACCCCACGACAAGTTTGTACGTACGTATATGTACACGATTCTTGGCATTGACAACTATTTGTATAATATACTGCAGACTTTCAATTGTATTAATTATTATAAGCGGTTCAGTTGGAGAGGAAATAAGATGAGCAGGAGTAAAATAAATTTCTGTTCATTATGACCTGGTAAGCACAAGGTTTGGTAGCTCGAGATTGTACCACGAACTCTTTCACTGGCTGATGTAACTTTACAGATTTAACCTCTAATCATAAAGAAATCCGATGTAACCAAGAGCTTATGATAGAAACTGTAAGACACAAAGCGTTTCCTAATGTATTAAGCATGCAAGATGTTCGAAATATTTAGGTCTGTGTCACAGAAAAAATCCTCCCACGAAAACTTTCCCCAAAGAAGATTTCCCCAAGTTAATTTTTAAGAATATTATTTAATAAATACTGAAGAATTAGGAAAACACTACTGTTTAATCTGGGGTTCTCTAATTTTGCGCTTCTCTACTTTTACGCAGATTTTCTGAATTTAGGGGCATTGGTAAAGGGTGGAAAAACAAAGTATTAAAATATCAAATTAATTATATAAGTAGTGAGAACAGAAACAAGGAGCAAAGCTGTAAACTAAAATTTAACATACCAACAATGAATACCTTGATAATTACGTTTCCTTAATATTTATGCAATTTACTTTGGTGATAGGTAACACACCCCTTTTCAGGCAATATGTTACAAAGTACATTCCTGATACTGGAACTATGTGAATTTTGCGCCATATATATAGAAAAATATAAAAAATTAGACAAATTATGTTTCATTAAAGGTAAATTACAATCTATAATATTCAATGTAATCATTTGCATAATAAACTAATCCTTTTAAATAATACTGTATATATTAAATTCTGGGTGACATGAAATTTCGAAAAGTCTTCAATCCAGCATTCAATTTCTGTGGAAATTAATTTAGCGAAATCAGAAAAACTTCTGAAACTAATTTGGACTAAAATTTTCAGAAAAGTAGCTTTGACTTCTTTTTATTAGGCAACTCTAAAAAACAAACATAATAGCCCATGTGTTGAAGATAGGAAAATCAAGCTAGAATTGAGAATGCGTACATGCATTACATTACAATTAAGTCGGGGAATATATTCCGCTTCAGCGGAATGATAATTAGCACTTCTGCAGAGACAGAGGGACGTTTTCGTACACGCTAAAGCTTTACGATCGCTAATAAATGGCAGAGTCTGCGGCTCAAAATCTATTTTTGGAGAACTTGAAGTTTCGCACTAAGCAATATGCACGTCCACTCAATAAATGCTCCGATGACACGCATTTCCGTCAAATAATAAATCAGAAATATAGCTAGTATCAGTGAAATTAAAAATCTAATTTCTATATACGTATATTTGGTCTCTTTATTGTCTTGTAGGAGTACATTTCGAAAAACATTTTATCAATAACTTTGTACATATTATTATGTTTATGTTAGTGTTGCGCGAAAACGGTGTACACTTTCTTAGCGTGCGCGAAATCGTTGTACACTTTCCTGTTGCGCGATCCGCATGTACATTTTGAAAATGTGCGCGATATCGCTGTACACTTTCTTGCTGCGCGAATCAAGTGTACATTTTATAAATACGCGGCCCGGCCCGGGCCCGGCCCGGGGCCCGAGCCCGAAACAGGCCCGGATGACAACACTAATTAAGACGTTCACAAATCGCAATGCATATTCGGGTACCCGACGGGTACCCGCAATGCATATTCGCTGTACACTTTCTTGCTGCGCGAATCAAGTGTACATTTTATAAATACGCGGCCCGGCCCGGGCCCGGCCCGGGGCCCGAGCCCGAAACAGGCCCGGATGACAACACTAATTAAGACGTTCACAAATCGCAATGCATATGGTCACGGATAGTCGGGTACCCGACGGGTACCCAGGTACCCGAAAATTTTCGGGTACCCGGGTCCAGCTTCGGGTACCTGATATCCAGTTTAAACCGGATAAAACCGGATAAAACCGGATTGTTCTGGATCAAGCAGAGAGAAGTTTTTGTCTCAGAAAATTTTTAATCACCGAAAATTTTTGGCTAAGAAGAAAGAAATGAAGATTTTTCAGTTTACTATAAAATTTAAAATTATAAAAAGATATGTCCGATAAGAAGTGTCCGATCACAAAAAATTAGTTTTTCATCCAAGAGATTTTATTTTTATTTGTTTTCATGTAGAAATTACGTAAAAGGAAACGAAAAGAAACTACATAAAACTTAGTACTTCGTGCAGGTTTTGCTTGTTTTGTGCTTTTTTTGCTGTTCCAATTTCCAGAGACAAGCAGTTAAAGTTAGCTAAATGTTGTCATGGGGATTTGCTCTTATAATCCAAATGCTTTCTAAAATTTGTTAACATTTAAAGGTTAGAGGAAGGGGACTGGGCAACGGTGGTACGAAACTCAGAAAATTGCTGATCTGAGCGCAGTTATAAAATAAAAACCAATGTTGTCTGTATCAGCATCAGCTTTCGATACCGTGACAATTAATTGAAAGTCCCTATAATCCATTTAAGTCTTTAAACTCCTTTGAAATAACTCAGGAATGAAAATCTATCCAATCTAAGCTCAAAGTGAATAAAGACCCCTGAAAAAAGTTAAATTTCAAAATTACCAAATCCGAAAAACGGGTTAAAAATTTCTCGGGTACCCGAAAAAGTGAAATTTATGAAAAATTCTATGTGTAGCAAAGTTTGTTGTTTTTGTGGCAGTTGTTCAGTATAGTACAGATGGTAGAAATTTGCGAATACTTTCACAACATGACTTTCACAAGATGTTTAGTGCTTTATGTTTCGCAAGTATTGGGTAGATGTGCAATGAGTAGAATTGGAAATGAAAATGGGCAAAATAGGCAAAAATGTGACCCCCTCCTTAATCCGCAACTTAAGAAATCAGTTCAAAAATCATCTTCCACCCGCAATTGATGGATTAAACGGATTTACTTAAATGGATTGAACGAGTATTCATAAAATACACATTAAACTAGTTAAACGACTAAAATGAACCCGTAGTTAATCCGTGTATCCGTGATTTTATTAATGCACTGTTTGATCTGTTTAATCCATTTAAGCTAATCCTGTAACGTTTTTATAAAAGTGTCCTTTGCTCCAATTCCGGATATTTGCTGTTTCCGTTTTCATTATATTGTGAAAGATTGTAATTAAGATTGTAATATGTTAAGAAAAGTGTTCAGGGCTGAGTGAGATCGTGCCGGAGTTGGCTGATTTGGAGTCTGAAACTAAAAACACTCAGGAAAGCTCTGACAGAGGAACTAAATTACCTTGCCGTGTTCTCGTTAAACGCTGTTATTTCAAATACGCTTCTTGCCAATATGAACTAATATGAGCTAATCGACCTGAATTTTAAGGAATTTCAGGTCGGGTCCTCAACTCCATGTGACTAGTGGTCTAAAAGGGTGCCTCTCCAGGTGCCTCCCAACTCGAGGCCGATTTATCAATTCTTTTCTCAGGGAACCAGAACAAGCCAAGAACTCAAACTTTTCGGTGATGAACTTTTCAGATTAGGTGGAGACGGAATGTGATGAATTTGACCAATACAGCAAATTAAAGCACTTATACGAATAATATTACACTGCAAAAATGGCTCAATGATAGCCACCCAAAGGTTCGCAAGGCATATGTGCTTTAGTCGTGCACGGAGACATTAGGCACAGAGAACATTGCAAACTTTAGCTTCAACTCTCCTTAACTTTCAGACAGCATTTTATACCCATTGTGATGTGTAGTTTGTACAGAAAGTTAAAAAAGTTGCAAGATTCTGGGGTTTTCTGATCTTATACTAGTGTCATCAGCTCATAGTAACGCGTGTTCTTGGATTAAAGTTGGTTTTCTCGTGCCTGCCAAAATCTAGCGGATAACTGCCATCTAGTTTTCCGTCACATTTTTGGGACCCCAGGCGGGACGCAATTTTTGGCTCAGGAAGAGTGGATCAGTATTGCGCCCGTCGCTAGACCCTGGTATCGGAACACTGGCATCGCTGGAGCCGGAACATTGATCTTGACACGAAAGGGGAAGCAATAATCACTCAGGAAGATCGAGAGAAGCTGTCTTTCTGTCATGAGCGAAAACAAAGAAATTTTGAACGGACCTCCATCAGTTGTGTCCATTAATGTAAGTGCGCTCGCATAATCCCCTCAGTATTATATGAGCTATAAAATTGGAAATAGAGAATTGCGGAGTTTGGGTATAAATCTTCATATTAGAACCGAAACGATGAATCAAAACAATGATAATAATGATGATGATATCGCAGTCGTTAATGCTGCTCAGCCAAATGTTGCAGATGCGAATCAAAACCCCTTCTTAAAACTTTTTCCTGTTCCCAACCCACCGGTATTTCTAGGAAATCACACGCAGGATGTCAAATCTTGGTTTGGTAATTTCAATAGGGTAACTAACGCTAATGGTTGGTCTGAGGACACTTGCAAACAAATATTTTTCGGTTTGATGGGCGATGACGCGGCATTGATTTATGAGGGACTCTCAGAGATTTCTATTGAAAATTGAAAATTTCTATTGAAGTTCTATTGAAAATTTGGAAAAGGCTTTTATTAAACGGGTGTGTCCACCACGTTTAGCAGATATGTCGTGGAATCAGCTTAGGTCTCGCGTTCAAGCAGAAACGGAAACGGTGGATGAGTTTTCTAATGATCTGCTTAGATTGGGTCGGAAAGCTTACCCTACAAAAACGTTGGCTGAAATTAAGGAGAATTAAAAATCATTTAGTCTATCAATGCAAACCCGCATTAAGCCAAAAACTGGTTACTCGAGATTTGACATCCTATGATGATGCTTTATATAGAGCGCGATGTCTGGAGTGCACGCAAACGACGGGTGCTTCCGGTCAGGAAAATCGTTTAGCTAATTTAGAAAAAAGTGTTGCCGCGGTGCTAAACCATTTAACAAGCACTGCAACCTCTAACACTACGTGTGCTGCTGTTAGGATGCAACAGCCAAGTTCTGCTTTCTCTGACAGGTTGCAAAATATTGAAACACAATTACACAATTTGACTGAAAGGCTAACCACACTTCCGTTGCAAGCAAGTGCTTCTACGAGTGTTCCAGCCACTCGTAGAGCTAACGGAGTTCAGTGCTATTATTGTGGTCGTACTGGGCACATGCAGCGGGAATGTAGAATTAGGATGCGGGACCAAAATAGAGGCAACCGCGGTTCCCCTGGGATCTCACAGGGGGGAAACGGAAATTAACTTCCTCTCGCGCCTACAGAGGAAGTGATGTTGCAGAAAACGTGGACTCGGATTTAGTTTGTGTGTGCAATGGCTGTAGAAATTTTGACCTCGTTGGCGATAATTTAGTTAATTCCTTTGGTGATTGTAGTACTAATCTTTGCAGTATTTGTCGTAAGATGTTCGCATTTGTATGCTGTACCTTAGCCGAACCTCCAGAGCCTACCGAGCCATTGCATATAATGGGAACGGTGGGAGGTGTTCAAACGAGGGTACTTATTGATACCGGAGCTTCGATTAGCATCATAAGCAATAAACTTTATTCAAAAATTGGGGGGCTCCTTAAACCAGTTTGCTGTAAAGCAGTTAGTGCTAGTGGCCACGGCTTGAGCATTCTAGGCTACTGTACGGTAGATGTAGTGTTAGAGGAAGGGGACTTTCAAGCGCCATTTTTAGTAGTCGAAAACTGCCCACACGACTGTATTCTGGGCGTTAACTTTCTATTGCGCACGGGAACGCTTCATTCATTGGTTCGTCGTGCTTCGGAGAATATTCGCAGTGAACCTACACTTCCAAGGGGGACTGCTTCAGATGAACCAAGGGGTGACAGTGACCCAATGGTGACTATTGGGAGCAACATAGTTCTTAGGTCGAAACAGTAAGCGGTTGTTCCGGGTGTAGTGCAAGGTGACAGACGACACGAAACAATGTTTTTCGAACCCTGCACCGTCTCGGCGGACAATGACGTTCCAAACGCTGCTGATCCTGCTTTGGTCAGAGTGGATTCTGCTGGATTGATACCTGTCCTTGTCACCAACCAATCCGATAAGCCGGTTAAAATTTCTAAAGGTGCCTTGATAGGGTGTGCAGAGCAGTTCAAGGTTTCGGAGTATAGTGTAAAGACACTTCCACTAAGCATAGCAGCCATAACGGATTCGTCCGGACAGACTGCTAACTTTTTTTGAAGACATTAAACTAGGCGAATCACTCTCAGGCGAGCAGCAAGAACTCGTTAGAAAAACCCTTGCAGAGTTTTCCGATGTGTTTGCCAAATCAGACGATGATTTGGGCCGCACTAACATAGTTCAGCACAAGATTGATGTTCAAGGACATCCTCCAATTAAGCAGCCGTTCCGAAGAGTTCCGTAACGCGTTTGCCCTCTTGAGACAGACAATTTCTGAAGCCACTGTAGCGTTGCCGGATTTTACACAGCCGTTTAAGGTTATATACTGATGCGTCCGGAAACGGTCTGGGAGCTGTACTAGTCCAGGATTTTGTGGAAGGCGAAAGGGTACTTTGTTATGCAAGTCGTGCGTTGCTAAAGTCGGAAGAAGGATATTCCACGATTGAGAAGGAAGGATTAGCCGCATACTGGGCGATTACTGATAAATTTAGACCGTACCTGTTTGGAAGAACTTTTACTCATTTACTGATCATAGACCGCTTGTGCAGGTTTTGAAAAATGGTCAGCACCAGAATCAGAAGCTGGCTAAGTTTGCAGTGAAGCTGGTTGATTACTTCTTTGACATCCGTTATCACCCAGGGAGGTATAATTGTTCCGCGGATGCACTTTCACGTAACCCGGAAAAATCGGAGCAAGTCTTCTGTGTAACGGGGCGGCCGGCGAATTTCGACAATGCTTCGCTTAGAACCGCTCAGGAGAACGATGCATATTGTACAGAAGTTAGTGCATCACTGTCAAATGCTGGCCGAGGACTGTCTTTTAGAATGGAGAATGGCCTGCTGTATAAAGTTTCCAGGTCGGGTAAGACGTTGCGGTTA
>JASAND010019638.1:0-13311 GCA_030248195.1 Trissonchulus latispiculum | reverse complement strand
GTTAATTTAAACTGTTCAGTAGCATTTGTTATTAGTATTATATGGTCCTTGGTAAGGAGGACGGAAAAAGAGTCATAACTTAATAACACGAACACAAGCATATAGGGATTGCACAAGAGAGTTTAGTAATTAGGGTCTAATACTTTGTTAGTTAGTTAGAAAGGAAAGAAAGAGAAATATAGTGGAACTGAGTCTAGATATCCGAAACCTTGTCCCTAATATCAAATTAATACCTTGAGTCAATCAAATACTGGCAACTCTGGCAAACTACATTTGTTTGTCTAATTATTTATACAACATACAGTTTGTGGTTTGTAACTTGTCTTACTCCTTGTACACACTGTAATAATTCCCTCTTGTTGTTTATTGTCACCATTATCATTGTTAATACTATAATTATCATTATTAAACTGTTGTGCCCTAATACTGAACCCATCTACTAGGACATAAGGTTCAGGACAAGTTTGGATTCATAGCCCCAGCACAAGTAAGTGACTAAAATTGAACCCTTGGTCCCGACAAAGACATCATTATCATCGTTCCAGAATCTTGGTTTGGCAATCAAGATTCTCAATCAGTGTTCTTTGATACAGACCTGATTCGTCTATCCAGAAACGGCAAGTGTCGACCCCGCTTGCCATTGATCTCCATCTGACCCCTGTCTTCATCAAACGAACTCACGTCAAGACCCCATCCAGGTTGACCGCAAGGAATCTTCGGTTCTGGACAAATCACCTTCTGAAGATCCTGTGCCTAAGTTTATCCTCACCGATAAACGTGTCAGCCTTCCGTGTACTCGAAGTGGTTGATACCCAGAGTCAGTCGTGATAGACTGTTGTGAAAATTGGAATCCCGATCCTACCCACTTCATTACAAATACTGCTTTAATGAAATCACATAGAATCAAAAAATTAAGTACCTTCCGTGAGTTATCGTCTAAATAAGCTTGTTTGTGTAACTATAATTGTTTCATCACATATAATTTTTCCAGGAAGACATCATCTGTTGAGCTTCCTGCAAGCTGATCTGAACACAGCCATTCTGGGCACAACGTTCGCACTGCCCGTTTACACATTTGATACGAACGCTGCCAGGGCTCAGCGATCCCGGCTGTCCAAAGTCTTCCGGGTGTTGATTCCGGTTACGAAATTGGTTCAAGTCAAATCCAGAGATCCCGCGATTGACCTGGTCTTGGCTTATGGGATGACACTGACCGTTGGTGCATTTCTCACACTGACCATTCCGACATCGAATGGTGGTCCGAGAAAAGGAGGAGGATGAAGGACGACCTTGAGCCAGGAGGCTAAGACTAAGACCTGAAGCAAATGGAATGTCTGAAAAGGGAATCAGAGTAGCTTGAAACTAAAACAAGGAGGGACGACAAAATGTTACAACATCTTAGAAGAGAGCAGATGATCAGAAAATATGTCAAGATAAACGGCAGAGTGTACGCACCTTTATCCCCACAACCACAGAAAACAGGCGCAACAAGCACACGCACACGCACTCACACAAACCACCACACACACGCTTGCGCGCTTTCAGAACACGTCAAAGTTTCTATTTAACTTCACTAGTCCAAATTTTTGATGTCAGAATTTTATTATCGACTTTAGAATTTGGGTTAAACTTGCATTTATCAGAATTTCATGCCTAAATTTCTTATGCCAGAATTTCGTCTAACAAAACTTCATAGTCACCCCCTAAAAACATAAAATGGGCAGGCAACCTTACATTGTCTGTCAGCGTGTCCCCTAGTTTGTCAATTCCCCAGTTTGTGAACCTCCCCCAGTTAGCTAACTATAATAATTCCTAATAATTTGGGTTGTGCCCAGTTAGTCCACGAATCCCAGTTCATTCCCGCTTAGTCAACTCCTTCATAAGCAGGTTTCTTTGGTTTTCGGATTTGCGTCAAGTTAAAATCTAAATTCACGTTGCGTCCCGTTAAAAAATTTTGCGACCAGAAAAGAATTATTGTTGAGCAGAAATTATTTTATTTATGAAAATTTCTATAATTTCTTTAGTGTAACATGAATTAATCGTATGAATGAAAGTCTATTTAGTAAGTTGATGCTGCTTGACAGCAATTTAAGACTGTAAGACAGCTATAGACGCGTCCAATATATACGGCGGAGGATCTAGCCCCCCTGAAGTTGAAGAAAGTTTTTGCAATTACTGAAAAACCTGTAATGGAAATGTTTAAAAGATTAATTTGACATCTGTTGCATCTTAAACGCATATCGTGACGAATTTTCGTATTCTTGGAACCAAGAGTAATGAGAAAGAGTGGGAAACTTGGCTCTTCCTAATGGAAATGGTTTGCGACAGATTAAGGCCGAAATCTCGGGGGGCCCCACCCACTTACCATTGTTCAGCATGTGTTTATATGCGTTTGAACTAAAACGCATCTGGTTGGCTAATCGCCTACCTCATGTCAAATTTATGTGTATGTATAAAGTGACCCCCTCCGAGATCTCAGGGAAGGGAGGGTACCGCTTAGTGTTGTTAAATGTGTTCATATGCAGTCTAACTGAAATGCACTTATGACGATTACGGTAGTTAAGTAGGCAATCCAATACACATCAGTTCGATTGCATATAAACACGCTTAACAACACTAAGCGATACCTCTCTCTCCCACTAAGATCTTTGGGGTAGAGTTGGGACCGGTTCCACTAGAACCGGTTGGAACCGGAACCGGAACCGAACCGGAAGGAATTTTAGAACCGGAACCGGAACCGGTAGGATTTTGAAACGGCCGGTTCCACTCTTAAAAATGGACTTGAACTAATTTTTTGCAGGAGTTTAAATTTTGCAAAAGCTGGAATTTGTGGTTGCCATTCAGTGTTGCCATTCATATTATCTTTTTCAAACTAGTGACTGAAATTATATCTAGTTTGAACTGAAACTAAGCAAATTTAGACCTGAAGGCGAAGTATGTAGGATGATACTGATAATAATTAAGAATTTCAAACTAAACGTGAAATGAAGGTACAATTATTGGCACTGAAACTGAAGCTGAAAGTCCATAGAATAAATTTAGAGCCTAAACTGGAAACGACATAGCTTCAGCTTCCACTGAAGGTGACACAAACTCCCCGCTTCCCCTTTTCAGGTGATTGAGGCACGTTTGAGCTTTCGCTGAAGCCGAGGCATAGAATTAAGAGAAATTTTAAATATTTCTTTGACTCAACATTAGTGAGTGAAACTGAAATTATTTTGGGATGATGACTGAAACTGAAACTGAAACTGAAATTATTTTTGGTATCCGACTGAAACTGAAACTGAAACTGAAAGTAGTTTAGGTTGCCGACTGAAACTGAAACTGAAACTGAAACTAAAATGGGCTACTGAAACAACACTAGTTTCACGTTGCCTAAAATTGATTTATGAAAAAGTTCATAACTATTGCAAAGTTATGGAACGAAATGCCAGGTATGGTATAAAATTTTTTGGATAATTAAAAATTCGGGTGAAATTACTGATGTTTTAAAAATTTGAACAAATCTACGTATGCAAATTCGGTTTATACATATGATTTTACAGAAATGTATACGGTATTAAAACATAAAATTTTTTTGGGAAACATGAAAGAACTGTTAGATAAATTTATGGGTAACCGCCATATAGCTGCTACACCAAAAACTGCCTTTTGGACAAATTTCATAAATAAAAATGCAATTTCAAAAGATAAATTATTAACCTACATTAATTGGGTTGTAAACAATACATACGTCTGCATTGGAAGCTTACTTTTTCATCAAGAAATAGGAATTCCCATGGGAACTAATTGTGCACCTTTCTTAGTAAATCTAATTCTTTTCAATTGTGAATTCGATTACATGAAAAACTTTTCTATCTACGCGTGGAGCGCCGGGGGAACCGTCAGCTAAGTAGTCATCTGGAATTTGAGCGGAAGCAGGGTTTTTTTTTGGTTTTCGGATTTGCGTCAACCTTGCGTCCCGCTAAATTTAAGTTGCGTCCCGTTAAGAAATTTTGCGTCCAGGCAGAAATCTTGTTTTAGCGTGTTTTTTAGTGCAAAAATTGTTTTATTTATAAAAATTTCGATAATTTCTTTAGTGCAAAGCTATTTAGACTATTTAGAAAGCTGATGCTTCTTAACGGTAATGCACGATTACAGGACTACCTACCAAGAATATAGATGCGTCCAACATACACGACGGGGGTTCTGGGGGGCGGAGCCCCCCAGAAGTTGAAGAATTTTTTGAAATTACAGAATAATCCGTAATGGAAATGTTTAAAAAGATTTTATTTGGCGTCTGTTGCAGAGCTTAGTAATTTTCGATATATATATATATATATTATTGACACACATTATTCCGATATTTCAATGTTAGTTAAACTAATTAAAGTATTAAAAATTTATGAAATATTTAGGAATATCATTGAGAAGAAAGGTAGCAAACATTAAAACATACATTCGGTTTCGCAAACTTTGACAACTGGTGATCCTTAATATATAGCAGGATTATTGCAAATGAGCACCGGAGGGTCTGGGGGGCGGAGCCCCCCAGAAGTTGAAGAATTTTTTGAAATTACAGAATAATCCGTAATGGAAATGTTTAAAAAGATTATTTGGCAACTGTTGCATCTATTCTAACTAAAGCTCCTAACGCTAATGCATTTTTTGTGTTAATTGCATCTGTGACTTCTTGAATTTTGAATAAACTCAATATAAAGTCAATAGAGAAGCGTGTATGCCCCAGGCAGCGTTATTCAACTGCAAAACAGTGAAGCATTTGTAAATACTATTAACGTTAGTTACAATAAATGGATAGTGAATTGCTCGTACATAGGTCTTTTGTATTTGAAAATTTAAGAAAAATGGTAATCTTGCGTTATTTTAAGTTGCCATTTGTGCATTTTTTGCGAAAAACGTTTTTTTAGAAGAACCAAAAAATTTGGATATTCTGCTTCTGCTACAGTTACAAATTTTGTTAATTTCGGGGTTTTACTTTAGTACTAATCTTGATCCTACCTGACCTGTTGAATGTATATAAATGCACCTAGTAATCTCTATGTATTTATTGACGTGAAATTCATGAGTTCGAAAAAATCTGATATATATGGATGCAGGTGGACAACAAGCATGCAGGCGCCCCAGCAGTACCCTCACCTCTATTCACTGCAGAAGATGTTCCAGGGTCATAGTAACGCGGGTAACCTGTGGACGGAGTTGCTGCTATGGTTCACCCACGGCGGTCCTGCAGGACTTCTTTGCGGATTGGAAAACCAAGACTCGCCTCAGTCCACTGGAACATGGACTTTCTGGAGGTAATTTGGATGCGCATAGAGATTGCAGTCCACCATTACTACACGGACGGGTTATGTCCGCCTTTCTCTGGCATTGTAGATCCGCCAAAGCGAATGCGAGCGACAGGACTGCGCCTCCCGACCAACAAAACTGGCGTGTATATTGGCGGTCTAGAAACTAGTCTAATCAGTTTTTCCTAAAAGTCTAGCCATTATCTTGCAGATAATTTAATGTGTCTTATGTATAGTATGTATAGTATATGTATGTATGTATATCTTATGTATAGGTACCTTGTATTGTATTTTGTATACTGTGTATTTGCCTAATCTCTTAAAAATTTAACCAAAATTCCTCTAGTTGCTTAAATTTTTCTTGTTTGTAGTTCAGTGAGGCGTCCGGGGCTGGACAAAAGGGTCCCTATCAATTCTTTTCTGTACGGTCACCACACCTTAGCTTGAAAATTCTACTTCTTGCGGGCGCATAATGTAGTTGTCCCAACGAACCCTGCCCCTAAAATTCTTCTTACCAAACTGGAAAGGTCGGCGGCATATGCGTCCCTTGCCATCTGATAGTTGCGTCGTCATGGGCACTGTAACGTCATCGTAGTCTCTTCATGAGTCTGCGTCCACACATTGAGGGGGATTTGATGTTGTGAGGAGAGCGCTCCTCTGCTTCAGTATGATCTAGCTATCAGTGACGGTAACACCCTGTCCGGTTCTTTTAGTTCATAAAGTCTTTGGCTCTAATTCCAGATGACTACTTAGCTGACGGTTCCCCCGGCGCTCCACGCGTAGATAGAAAAGTTTTTCATGTAATCGAATTCACAATTGAAAAGAATTAGATTTACTAAGAAAGGTGCACAATCAGTTCCCATGGGAATTCCTGTTTCTTGATGAAAAAGTAAGCTTCCAATGCAGACGTATGTATTGTTTACAATGCAATTAATGTAGGTTAATAATTTATCTTATGAAATTGTATTTTTATTTATGAAATTTGTCCAAAAGGCAGTTTTTGGTGTAGCAGCTATATGGCTGTTACCCATAAAGTTATCTAACATTTCTTTCATGTTTCCCAAAAGAATTTTATGTTCTAATACAGCATAAATTTCTGTAAAATCATGTGTATAAACCGAATTTGCATACGTAGATTTGTTCAAATTTTTTAAAACATCGGTAATTTCTCCCGAATTTTTAATTATCCAAAAAAATTTTATACCATACCTGGCATTTCGTTCCATAACTTTGCAATAGTTATGAACTTTTTCATAAATCAATTTTGATCAATCCGATTTTAATCTCTTCATTACACATATTTTCAAGGCTTGACAATATGTAATGGAATTAATAAAATAAGATGCTAAAGGTAACCAAAACTGGTCTAAAAGTATTGCAAAATAATCAATCTGCAAGGAAGAATTCTTATGCCATGAATCTGTGAAGAAGAGCGAAGATCATCGACA
This sequence comes from Trissonchulus latispiculum, assembly GCA_030248195.1. Lineage (NCBI taxonomy): Eukaryota > Metazoa > Nematoda > Enoplea > Enoplida > Ironidae > Trissonchulus > Trissonchulus latispiculum. The sequence goes on along the minus strand of JASAND010019638.1, from coordinate 6,578 downwards.
TGGAATGTATTTATCAAATAATGTCCAAGCAATAATTGCATAGATTATCCTATGTTTGCCTAGTCAGAGTTGCCAGTATTCAAAAATTAAGGGAAATTCATAAATAGGGCCCAAGGTTGGTACTCGATTAGGATATAAATTTAAGTCTTAATTATGATGTTAAGCTTAATTAAGTCCTACTAACGTGTGTCCTATTAACAATACTAATCCAGGAATTGTACAAAAAGGAGTATTTCGGTCTTAATCCCTTTAGTAAGTGGAGTTGTTACTCCCACACGAAGATAAAAGTCGACATCTAAACTAAACTTAGGTGAATATGCGAATAATGCCCATTATTTGAGTCGAGTATGACTTTCTCCGCAAATTAGTACAATCACTAGTGTTCGCACACTAGTTAACAGGAAGCCGTAAACTCAAAACATGAGGTTTATGTGTCTAATTAAGCCGAAATGTAGTCGTAAAATTGCCCATAAAATGGAAATTGGCACTGAAAAACAGCAAATATTGGAAGATGGTTCACTATTAGGTGTGAAATAGCTAAGTACGTAGTTAGATAGGGTTGATTAGTGATAATTAAGCGTTAATTAGGTAATAATTAGTTAATTTTAGTATTTTTAGTCAGAAAATGACTTGGGCTCATGTGAATGAGAATTTGATTCTGATTTCAAAAATCCAAACCCGACTTTTCAACTCCCAAAAATAAGAAAGTTATAAGGGAAAATGTTTTTATAAGATTACTTTTTGTGTCGTAATCTTACCACTCCAAAAATGAGTGTTCTAAAATTGGTTTTCTTTTAGGTTTGACTTAAGTCAAACCTTTTTCCTTTTCCATTGTCTGGGAGGTTGTCTACCTCCCAGACTACACCTCAGTCAGGTGTTGTTTTCCTTTCTCTTTCTCTGCTAGGCCACTTTCTCCAAAGGCCTAGCAGTTGTCCTCACCTGAACTTTTGGCCGAGGACAAGGCCAACAAAGAAAAGGAAAAGAAAATAGTAGGGTTGGCCCAAGTCATTGGAATTAGAGGGGGCTTACCTCCCTTAATAATAATAATGATATTAATATAAGTAGCTAGGTATAAATAGATAGGTACGTAGATTATTATGATATAATTTTTAACTCATAGAAAATTGTGCATCTTGCGTATTAATTCAACAAAGTTATGAAATTTTGCAAAGTTCTGCCTTTGGTTATGTTTATGTGTTAAAGAAAATTTCGCAAAGTTTCGGCACAAGAAATATATCAAAAATGGGTCAGTTGGGGGGCAATAATTTCAAAATATCATTAATTTCGACCGCCAATGGCCAGCTGGCTCAGCCCGCCGCTGCGCCTCACATACAAAAGGTGGCAAGCTTCTAAAAGGTTCTAGAACCTTCTAGAAGCTTTGCCTTAAAGTCAAAGCAAAATTCCGCCCAACTTTCGCTAATGACCTGTCACCGAGCTGTCAGCAAAACTGTCAGCTCGGTCCCAAAATTTTTATTTCAAATCAGTGTTCGTTTGAGAGCAACCGAAAGCGGTTGCTTCCCCTCCCCTTAATGCGCTCTCCAGTGCAGTTGACACTGCATGGGGGCTAAAGCGCATTCCCCCGGTTAGGATAAAATTAGGACTTTTCTGGCCTTCGGGCCAGAAAAGATTTTGAGAAATTCAACGAACACTATCCAACTAGGGCCATATAGGTCTTTTATGCCTGGCCACAAACTGAGAAGAAAAAAGCTAGGATTTCGAAGGCCATTTTGGCCATATTTTTATATTTTGAGGCCATTGGGCCATTTTTTTATATATATACTATGATGTTTTTTCTTGGGCCTCCGGGCCATTTTTGTATACATCTTTTAAGGCCAATGGGCCATTTTTTATACGCATTTTTGGGCCGAAGAGCCCCATTTTCTATCAACGTTTTGGGCCTGAGGCCATATTTTAGTTATGATAGCATGTGTGGGTCTTGAGCCACTTTTATTTTATTTTGATTCATTTTATCCTCTTCTTTATTATTATTTTATTATTTCAATAAAAGGGGCAGCTCATGTAAACTCCTCCTGTTCGATGGAGGTCTTGAGAATTGCCCCTGTTTTTAGTTTTTCTGTTTTTCTACCCGACACTCTCTGTATACCGAGGTTTGCTGACCTCCTCCTCCAATTATGTCTTTCATTTAGTTATCTTTTATTTATATTATTGCGGTCAAGCCACGACCATTTTTTACTATATTTTAACAAGGCCCTTTTGGCCTAAAATTGGGGTTTTTAAGGTAGAATATGGGATATTTGAGTGGGGACCCAATCCCTAAGTCTGAGTTAGAGGGTCCCTTTGCTACGACCCTATTTTTTATTGAGTCAATTAATAGCAATACTCACCCCACAGCCGGCAACTAGGAGTTGCCGGCCATATTGTTTTAATCTCAGGCTTTGTTAAGCCTTAAAATCACTGTTTGTAATTTGCGTTGTTTGTCGTAGGTCGGTAACTAAAAATAATAGGTTATCAAAAAACGCACGAACAAGTTTTAAAACAGAATTCCAAAATAATCTCTTGCTCTTTCTAAATAATTAATAATCAAGCATTTCACGGGGAATGACCGGATTCCCCATTAATTAATCTGATTATTGTTAGTAGTTTTGTCTGGTAATAGTGGTTTTGTTTAGTAATGATTCCTTGGCAATCATTACTCACACGGCTTTCTAAAAATTCCAAAGTTTCCTAAAATTACTAAATTTACGCGCTAAAAGTCAGGTTTTAGAATTCTAAAACCTGCACCACTTTTTTCAAAAAAGTCTCATTAAATCAGTAATTAGTAATTACATTACAAATGCAAAATTAAAATAGTAGCTAAGAAAATTACAGCGTTAATTGTGATCATAGCTAGGCATTGTTAACTGTGTCTTTTAATGATGTTTGTCTTTAGGATTAGTTAGATAAGTAATTACCTAAGAAATTGTGTGTCTATGTGTGTATGCATCCGTTGACTCGCGGAAATTCCTTTTGTTCGACGAAGGTTGTGAGCATCGCTGGAGTGATTAAGACTCAGATCTTAAGCAGGAATGAAGTGTATGTGTGATTTGTATGAATGATTGCATTTCTGTTAATATGAGTGTATTCTAGTCTAAACGTTGCATAAGTGGGGTATAAATGGTTATTAGTTCGAGTTCCGTATAAATGTTGCTTAATTATGTTTAATTAGCAAATAGGGTCACGTAGTTCAATATTAGATTACCTAGGATTTTTGTATGAATGCTTTATGTAATGTAATTGTCAGTTATAATCGAGCAAGTGACCGTCCAAATGGTTAATGATTCCCTGTGTGCATGATCCGTATGAAGTGCCAAAATTATACTAGAACTCCTATAGTACGCAGGAAAAATAGTAATAAGTAATGTAGTTTTAAGTTGCAAGTTTTGTATGCATATCTGGAAGTTTGTGAATACGTAGGAAATCTAGGTTTAGGCTCAGTTTAGTAATTATGCAAATAAGGTTAGGGTTATAGGATCTAGGGTCATAGGGACCCCTTAGTAGGTTTTATCAGCCGGAATCAGGATGTCCTCGATTCGTCCGCGTAAGCCACTCTTTGTTAGAGTGCGGACGAATCGCAAGAACAGGAATCCATCAAATGGTCGGCTTCATTGCCGAATTAATGCAAATTAAGCTGTAATGAACGTAGTTTGTAGTTATATTCGCTATATCTTTGTTTCTAAGGTCAGAGCACGCCGTTATTGTCATTTTTAGTTGAATTAGCCAAGTCTGCTGCATGTTTCATTTCTAATAATGACCGCAACCGCGGCCTAACACCATTTCATGTCGGTGTTCACGTTTAAAGACAAAACTAGCAGAATCTTCTTAAGTAAAAATTAGCAAGGTTGAAAAATCAACCTTGCGCATTTAGCGACTAATATAAAGCCAACCCATGATGATTATCCTCTAATGGCAATAATAGGATTCAGCAATCCGGCAATTTTAACTAATAATAAACAATAATTGATAATATACCTGAAATAAGCAAATTAACAATTAGTTACGTAAGTATTATGGATAGGATACCAGAACCATCATCTGATAAAGGTCAAAACTACCAGTTTTACGAAGTCAATTTGCTTTCAATATTCAGTATTTGCCAAAATAGGGAGTTGTTATCGCCCTAGGTAGAACCTACTAAAAACAAAGGCTCTACGTTAACTTATGATGCTTTTCGTTAAAATCGTATGTTAGTCCGCTTCTAATTTGTTAATGCTTGTTGAGCAACAGGAAGTTGTTACCTTCCTTACTTAAATCCGCGAAGTTAAAAAGTTCTACATTCAAGTATTGTGTTTTCACCAAACTCACGTGCAAATCGCTTTTTAATTAAGTAACACGTATCAAAGATAGGAAGTTGTTACCTTCCTTGCTAGGACTCGGAAAACAAAGGTCCTAGATTTGATCATTTTAACCAATTTAATGTTTCTCGTGTTAGCTGAATGAATGGGTACCTATCTGCTGTTAAAAGGGCCCAAAAGTGTATCAATTTCGAATAATAGGTTTTAATTGTACAGAAGCAGAATGTACAAAGAGAAATCAAGCTGAAATCATAGTTTCACGTTGAAAGTGCAATTTCTTGCACAAGAATGCAAGAAATTGCCCTAAAAAACTAATGTTTTGCTCAAAAACTGATCTTAAGTGTTGTGATCTTACTCATATCATTCAGAACTTGTGTTAATCCACTTAGATTTCAAATTTTCTTAATAATTCGACTTGTACAAGTTTATTCCAAGTACAGAAAGCCAAAATGTGAGTAATGGTTGCTGGGTTCGAATCCCGCACCTATAACTTGTATTAATGGTTTTAACCCATTTGATTCAGGTGCGGAAATTCACGTCGATCCTACCGGAATCATCACTTAGACTGTCCGTATTTGGAGCCTCAGTGCTATCATAGTTGGTTAGATAATTAATTTGGTTGTCAGTCCGGAGAAGGACGTACGCAGTGAACAATTTGTGGATCAGAATCAGTTGCCTAAGGTACATTGGGAATCAGATCAAACTATTTTGGGAAGGTTAAGGCAGGGACGGTTACGAGGACAGCACCAGAATCGATAGTGGGACCTAAAACCTAACCAAGCGAACTTGACATTGTTTTCAACTACTCTAAATTAATTCTTTCTCTTTCAATTCAAAAGATGAATCTTTTTGAGCTAATCATCAGCCTTATCGAAGGGGTTGTCACCCCCTGCCTTTGGTCTAACTAGTTCAGTGGTTTTTCAAGTCAGTCGGAAGTAGATTTAACGAAGAGATTAAATTAAACTATACTTGTACTAACCCCATAAACGGACCAGGAAACTCCCAACCGGACCCCCCTTGTGTTTGACCCTTGGCGACCGTATAGCATCCGAAAGTGCTATTGTTACTAGCATTTCGGGCTCACCCAAAGACCGGAAATCTTGCACTACTAACCCCTTTAATCTAAAGTCTGACCAAAAAATTCTTGGAACCGAAATGTGAGCGGCTGTCCTGAGTTATCATTTGAAGGTAGCCTATATAATGTATATATTTTTCGAATCCTCAGGAACCCGAGATTTCGAAAATTCGAAAAAATCCGAAATTCCGGATTTCATAAACAGAAAATTTAAAATTTTTAGTTTTTCGCCCAATTTTTATCGCAATCAAAATTTGGTTCTCACAGTCGATTAGAGATGGTCCTGTTACACGATTTTGCTCTTAGAAGCTATTCACGAAAATACACCCAATTTCCGGAATTCCGGGTTTTCTAAATTACCGGATTATAAAAATTTCCTCCAATACCCACAAGATGGGTATCATTTGAAAGCTCTTATCGGGCTGAACAACTTTTGTAATAGAACGAACTCGTGAAAATGCACTCAATTTCCGGAATTCGCGAAAACCGGATTTTCCGGATTTTAGAAATTTTCTCCAATACCCACAATATGGGTATCATTCGAGAGCTCTTGATGAGCTGAACAAATCTTGTAATAGAACCAACTTGCAGAAATGAGCCCAGTTCTCGGAATTCACGAAAAATTTCCAAGCTAGAGTGAAATACGAATTTGTGAATTCCGGGATTTAGGTGCATTTTCAGACATTGGTTCTATGACCAGATTTGTTCAGCTCATCAAGAGCTCTCGAATGATACCCATATTGTGGGTATTGGAGAAAACTTTTAAAATCCGGAAAATCCGGTTTTCGCGAATTCCGGGAATTGAGTTCATTTTCACGAGTTCGTTCTATTACAAAAGTTGTTCAGCTCGATAAGAGCTTTCGAATGATACCCATCTTGAGGGTATTGGAGGAAATTTTTAAAATCCGGTAATTTAGAAAACCCGGAATTCCGGAAATTGGGTGCATTTTCGTGAAAAGCTTCTGAGAGCAAAAATGTGTAGCGGGATTATCTCTATTCGACTGTGAGAACCAAATTTTGATTGCGATAAAAATTTGGCGAAAAACTAAAGATTTTAAATTTTCCGTTAATAAAATCCGGAATTTTTCGGATTTTCGAAATCTCGGGTTCCTGAGGATTCGAAAAATATATACATTGTATAGGCTACCTTCAAATGATAACTCAGGACAGCCGCTCACATTTTGGTTCCAAGAATTTTTGGTCAGACTTTA
>JASAND010019637.1:0-39128 GCA_030248195.1 Trissonchulus latispiculum | reverse complement strand
TTGAAGGACTCGTCACGGCGGCGAGCCTTTCGTCAACATTCCACCAGTACAGGACGCCCCCTGTAGGTGGAAATAGCGCAGCTTATGGCCGGGTTGCCGCCGTAACAGTCAGGGGGAATTTTTGTGCTCGATCATATCAAGCACAGCAGCAAACTCCGGTTCATCCCGAGTCTTTCGCGCTTCCAGGTGGTAAGGTCAGAGGGGGCAGGGTAATCAGGGTTATGGCACAAACGGTAGGGGGGTATAGGACATCAGTGAGGTGCTGTTCCTCATCTTCGGGAGGGTTATGGGAATCCAGCTACTAAAGACCGTCCGGCACTACACGGATTTTTTCCGGGGCGGTATTCGACTTCGTAGTCGAATCTACAAGGCCGAGGGCGTACTTGGCGACATCCCCTTGGCCTTGCTGCTTATAATTATTCAAGATGCGGCCGACGGCCTGGTTATCCGTACGTATAAGGAACTTTTGGATGGTGAGGTAATGCCGGAATTTGCGACAGGCCCATAAGGCGCCTGTCCCTTCCAGCTTGTTTATATCATAATTCTTTTCGGCGGGGGAAAGGGCGCGGCTAGCAAAAGCCACAGGGCGTTCCTTTAACGTACGGGGGCCGTTGGGGTTTTTGGCGGACCGGGGGACGGAAACTAAAAGGACTTTCAGTTTAATACGTAGGCACGTTTTCCCGGGAAAGTTTCTGGAATGTGGTACTGAAGGGTGTGGATATGGGACATGGGGTCAGTGGAGGGGATGGAGAAACGTCGTCAATATAGACGGGGAGGTCGGAATGAGAAAAGACTTTCTCCGTCAATATCCTCTGGAAGGTAGCCGGTGGGCGTTACATAATCCGAAGGGCATAACATTCATATGGAACAGGCCCATGCAGTAGCGTAGGTACGAAAAAAATTTCGGGGGGGGGCGGTCGACTTTTTTCGAGGCCCCCCCCCGGCCTCCCCCTCTGAAATTTTTTTGCATTTGTTGGCGTCCGCGCTGCGCGCGGCCTTTTTTTGAAAAATTTCGGGGGGGCGGTCGCCCCCCCCCCCTTCTCCTATCTACGCTAGTGGGCCCATATGCGGGAGAACGAAGGCGGTTTTTTCGCGGTGTTCGGGGTAGACCTCCACCTGCCAGTAACCGGCGGCTAGGTCAATGGTGGAGAAGATGTTCGCACCCTGCAATTGGTCGAGAATTTCGTCAATTTTGGGGAGGGGATAATTATCTTTCTTCGTGATTTTGTTTAGGCGACGGTAGTCGATGACAAGACGGGTAGACCCGTCCTTTTTCCCGACCAAAATGCAGGGTGAGGACCAAGGGGAAGTGGAGGGGGAGCACACGCCCTCGTCGAGCATGGCTTTGATATGTTTCTCAATCTCGGCCTTGTCCTTCGGATTATTTCGGTACGCCCGGCTTTTGATGGGGCCCTCCTTGCCGGTATCTATGATGTGCTGGTCCACTTTCGTCCGCCCGGGGTTTCCGGGGCGGGCTATGACATCAAAATACTCGACAAGGAGGCGTTTAAGGCCGTTTTTAAAATGTTCATCGAGGTCCATAGCGGCGAAATCCACGTTTTCCTCGATGAACTTGACGCGTTCTTCCATAGAGGGGAGAGGTTGAGGAAGCATGGTGTCTGCCGAGTAATGCAGGTCATTAAACCCGCGCAGACCCTGCTCTGAGGGAAGAGGGGCTGGATCCAATTGTTCAGAGGTACTGGGTTGGGGTGGGTTTGCCTCCAACTGTTCCTGGGAAGGGGCATCCGGCAGGAAAAATTCGTCTGCCGGGGGTTCCGAGGCATCCGCAAAGAGGACCTCGGCTTCCGTCATCTCCTCGAGGTGACAAGTCACGGGGTCAGTATCCAGGGAAGGGGTAGTGGGGACAACTTCGGCTTCCGAAGTTGTCTGGGGAAGTTGGAGGCAATAGATAGTGGGGTCAACCCACTTTACCGGGGAATGATCGGGTTCCATCATATCCGTGGGGTCCGGTGTACCTCCGGGCAAAAATCTGTCCTTTTCACTGGGGTAGGGTAGGGGAGAGGGAGGGCTACACTGGACTGCCCGTATAGCCGGATGGTCTGTCCAGGATTGTAGACTATCCTGGAGTTGGAGTAGGTTCACCCCCATTCCGTCGCATACTGACGTCCGTCAGCCTCCTGAATGGGGGTGATGGGCTCGGCCTCGCCGAGGGACAGATTTTTAGGGAGGTCAACCAGACAGTCGTGGGGGTTATAGACACGGATATAGGTGACCTTGTCCGACGTTTCGAGGACACCAGGGACAGGGTAGACCTCATACCGCTCCATAAGTTCCGGGTCGGGTTCAAAAAGGACTGCTTGGTAGCAGTTGGGTTGCTTTGCGCCGTCGACAAGACAGCGCACGGGGACCATAGCTTCAGACCGGGGTTGTAGGGTTTTCTTCTCCCTCATACAGAAGAAAACGCTAAGGGCGGTCTGAATGCTAAACTTGTTAGCCAGGGCCTGTAGTTCTTCCGGGGTCAGGAGGGGCGTCTCCCAATAGGGGGTTCGGAGGGAGTGGGTTTTTGGGATAATGGACCAGTCGGCTCTTTCCAGGAAGTCATAACCAATTATGACGTCCTGGTGTAACCCTTGGGTTACATGGAAGGTGAAACTGAATTTATGGTTATTGCAAACAAAAGGGAGTTCGCAAGAGCCGACTATTTGGAGGGTGGACCCCGCTGCGGCAGTGGACACTTTGGCCACCGTCGCAGTGTCCAGGGAAAGGGAAAGGATACCCGAGGCATTTACGCGGTCGAAAAATGCCTTGGATATGAGGCAGATATTGGCCCCGGAGTCTACAAGGGCAATGGCTTTGACCCCGGACACACTCACCAGGATTAGGGGGCTTTTCCGCAGAGCAATACGGGAGCATTGCGACGCGAAAAAGGACGTATTGCCCATCAAAACGGCTTGAACCGCTTCTCTGATGGGATTAGGGGGCGGGCTTTTGGGTGGTGAGGCGTCCAAGGTCTGCGCCTCCTCCTCCAAACATTGCGTTGGATCCGGAGGAAGCGAGGGGGGCGGGGTTTTTTCGGGGGATCTGGGTTTGGTAGGGGAAATGAGTTTTTCGGGTTGAGAGGGGACTTCCCCCTCAGAAAGGGACCGTTTATGGGTAGGGGACCGGGTTTTCTTCGATTTTGGAGCGGTCTTATTGGTCGTTGGGTCGGACTGAGGACGCTGAGGTTGAGGTAGAGGGTCAGCCCAAATGGACATATTGGGGAGACGGAGTTGGCCAGATGCTTCCAGCTCCTCCGTCCTGCGGCGGTCCATGGCCATGAAGTCGAAAAGTAAGTTCTCGAACTCGTCGACTTTCCTGCGGACCTGGGTCATGGTGGTATGGAAGTCTTCGTTAGCCTTTCTAGTGGCGTGGCCCACAGAGGTTAACACTTCATGTTGGGCTGCCTCCACCTCGTTCAGCTCCTCGCGGACTTCCTGGAACATGTCACCCAATTCAAAGTAAGGTGCCCACTGTTCCGGGGTAAAGGGATTGGCAGAGGTTGCGGTTGGGGGGACAGAGTCATGACGGGCGCTCTTGGAATGGCGGGGGGCGAGCCGCCACGAATTGTCCCCTTTATTCCGCAGGAGTCGAATAGGGTCAGGGTTTGTTCCAGAGGGGGCGTCGTCAAGGTTACGTAGGTTACGTAACCGGGAGGCAAGGGTATCATTATCCAGGGAAGTAGGGACATCCTGGTGCTGCGAGGCGCTGGGGGGGTTTTGCCGACCGGAGGTGGACGGCAAGATCTCCCCAGGGCTTTGTCGGAAGTTAGGGGGGGAATGGGTACGTACGTCATCGGATATACGTACGTTTTTCCGGTTTTGTCTGGGAAGGGGTGGGGTAGTCAGCAGTGGATCCTTTAGGGGAGGGACGTTGTCGATGAGGTCCACTTGGATCTTCTTCGTCGCTTTCTGAGGTTTATAGGAATGCCGGGCGGGTTTCCACTGCCGACTTTTAACCCGCTTATCGCTCAACAGCACCAGATTTGCCCCGGTGAGAGGCGGGTGGAAGGTCGGGGGGGGATAGGAATCGTGATGCAAATCACGATTCTCTTGCTGAGGAGGGGTTAAAGGAAGTCTGGCGTGGTCCAAGACTGAGGTCGGCAGAGGGTTTGGGGGAGTTTTGGCGTGGTCCAAAACTGGGATCGGCGGGTCAGTTTGGATAGGGGCGGATGAAGGCGGCCTTTTGCGAGACTGGTCTCCCCCGTCTCCAAAAGGCTTCACCTGTTTCCGCCACCGGTTCCAAAACTTATAGGGGCGGGTATTACCTTCCTTATCCCTGATAAGGTTCCCGCCGCCGGGGTACCCACCATTGGCCATAACCAATTCGTGGGAGGGGAACCAGACCTGACGACGCTTCTTCTGACGCTTCCTCCGGATACAATATTTGCAACTGGGGTTGTTGCAAATCTCCTGATATTGGGCGGACACGGCCTGGAGGCCCATGGTCTGTTTCCATTCAGACCAGAACCAGTTGGGGCGGAGCAGGCCATTGCCGTATCGGACGGAATCCCCGCCGCCGGGAAATCCTCCGTACATATTGACCAGCTCCGCTGTGGGCCTCCATTGGCAAACCCTGACCTGTTTGGGCTCAAGAAAGGAGAGGCTACGTCGGACAGGGTAGGGAGGTTCAGCAATATGGTCGAACAGACTAGGCAGTCCGTTCTTGGGGGAGGGGACGGGGTATAATCCGTTGAACAAGAGGATCCAGATAGGGAGTCTGTTCGGTAAAACTCAGGGGGAGGGGCTGAGGGGTTAGGGTCGTGGGAGTTTGGGTTAGATGCGGGGAGGTCATTAGTAAAGGCAAGGACCATATTTACAGCGTAGGAGGGTTGCCGGGGGCGCCCTCCTGGGTTTACTGAGGACGCCCCTGGTTGGCGTTTCCCTGGTTCTGAAAAAGGCCAGGGGGTCTCTGGCTCCTGGGTGGGGGTGGGAGGTCGTTCTGGGCACCTCCTTGTTGGTCAGGGGGTTGGGACGGGTTCAGCGGCTGATCCGTGACAGCCACCTTAGGGTTACTCAGCATACGTAAAAACCCGGGGTGGTTTGGACCCAGGTTCTGGACTGCTCGAATTCGGTCAGGGCATTGCATCCAACCATGCCCTTCCTTCACACACCAGAAGCACAATCTAGGTCCGTATGGCCTCTGGTTGGGGTTATTGGGACGGGGACCAGAGTTGGAGGGGTAATTATAGCCAGACCTATAATTAGAGTTGGGACGAGGGTTCTGAGATCGGGGAAAACGGGGCTGTTGGTACTGGGCTCGAGCTTGAGGGGGGTAGGGCGGTGCCATACGCATTTCTGCTGCATAGGCCTCTCGCTCCGGGGAATTTGGGGGGTAATCAAGGTACTCAGGGTCTTCGAAAGGGTCGTCATAAGCTCGAGCCACGAAGGCTAGGGACGGGGTTTCTTCCTCCATGGCCCGCTCGACGGACTGGACAATAAGCAGAGCTCGGTCGATCATGGAACTCTGCTCATTTTGGGGCCAATAGGACATTTCGGCTAGCTGACCAGCCACCCGGACCCTGAGGACTTCCCTCAGACCGGATTTGAACTGTTCAGCCATTTTCCGGTCACGTTCCCGGATACCAGCGGAGGGGAAGGCTTTTACCGCCAAAAGTCGGAGGGCCGTTACGTACTGGTGGGCTTTTTCCGAGGGTTGTTGCCTTCGGCGGTAAAATTGGTCGGCATACTGCTCGACCGTCGTGGGAATGGGCTCGTATAATTGCTTCAAAATGTCCACCAGTTTCTCAAAGGAATCGGGTAGGTTAGGGCCATGGAGGGCTTCCTTGACGGAATCGTCAAGGAACTGCCATAGAATTCGGTGGAGGAGGTGGGGAGGGGATTTCATGGACACGAGCTGTGTCCTTGAAGTTAGAAATCCAGGTCGTGAACTTGATCTGGCTCTGGGGGCCTAGGAATGGTTTCGTTCCCTTAAAGGCCTTTAGGTACTCAGCCACGTGTCGCGCCGTGGACAAGTTAGACTGCTCCACCTGGGCTTCCCTGGTGTGCAGTCGGGGGTCAGGGCGTCTCCGGGAAAAAGGAGGGCGGGTAGGTCGGTTAGCCCGAGTATCGCTTTGGGCCCGGGGGCGAAATGGGGATGTGGGGCCATCGTCGCCGGATTCCGAGTCAGATGACGGTGGAGAATCGCCATGGGGAGGGGATGGACGGGTAGGGGGCTGCCCCCTCGTCCTTGGTTCGGGTGGGGTCTTCACATCGGAATCCTCTTCGATGGCCGCCACAATCTCGAGGAATTCTGTATAAACCCTGGGGTGGTTTTGATACAGAAAAACCCACATTTCCCGGGTCATATGGCGTACCTGCTGGGCCAAGACCGACTTACCAATCTGGTCGTCGAGACATTCATAGGGGGTTTTATGCGTAGGAGGGGCCCAGCCAGGACACGCCGGGACTTTGGGACAAAAACCCAGAGCGGGTTTTTTCTTGGGTTGGGACTTTCCGGACGGCTGTTCCAGGGGAATGGGATTCGGGGGTGGGGCTGTATCTGCTGAATTTCCGGAGGTAGAGGGGTAGGACTCATGTGAGGCCAGGGGGGGCGTCCCGTCGTCATAATTCTGGCGGTTCCGTAGGTCACCCGACTTGTCCCACATCAAGCCGGATGAGGGGGAGGCCAGGCCCCAGTGCTGGCTAGACCGGCGATTTTGGGGTTTTTGAGCTCCCTCAGAGGTAGCTCTGGGTCGGATAAGGGGGGGCATGGATTTTCTCACTCGTGATTGGGCGGGACCCGAATCAGTGAGACGATCAAAAATGGGGTTTTTGGGGTTAGGGGCATCGCCGATCAGCCGGGCCAGCTGCTCCTGATACTTCCTCCACTGGCCTCGGGTACGCAATTTATCTTCTTCACTGGGGTCGGAACCGTCCAGATGGACCGTGGAATCATGACGGGAGGGGCTTCCTCTACCTCCGTCCTGGGGGAGTCCGACGAGGAGTGTAGATCGTCCTCGGGACTCAGTCCTGACCCGAGGCGGATGTGAACGGAAGATCCGTGCTGCCCAGAACTTCCGCCCACGGCCCCAAGGTCAGGAGGGGGAGGGTCAGGGGACCGGGCCACTCTGGGTTTACTATCAAAGGGGTCGTCTTCAGGGGGGCGATTATCCATTATTAACAAAACTCAAGAGAAACAAAACACTTACCGAGTTAGTTATATACGTATATCAAAAATTTGGGCAGCACTTGGGGACAATAGGGACTTTTTGGACGATATACGTATATAACTAGGGCAGGTCAGGGGTTTCCAGGCCAAGGGAACGAAACTCCAATAACACGTACGTATTTCAGGCCAAAATTCGGGGGTTGGGTCGGTCTCCGGATCGACCTGGATTTTCGGGGAATCCGTCCAAGGGGTAGCAGCAATCCACCAGTTGGGGCTGACAAGGGCCAACAATACCGGGTTAGATTCCTGGGCGGGTCCTGGAATCTGACCAAATTTTACAAAATTTTATATTTCCCTCCCAAAAATTTTTGGGTTGGGGAGGGGCAAATTGGTATAAATTTAGGGCGGGTAGGGAGTTGCTGGTATAATGGGGGTAGATTATCACCTGGCGTGGTCCTGGTGATAATCTAGGGGTGAAGTTGGTCTGCCCAACTATAATAAAAAAAATTTCAAACAGGTAGGAAAAAAATAACACGACACGAAATTAGGCACAAGAATAAAATAAACACACCACTCGTCCGCAGAAAGGAAAACGGGACTAATAAAATTCACGGGGGATTGACAGGAAGTCAGGCGTCTGACTGGGACTTTTAGCGACGCGTGGCGGGCCTTCAAAGGACCCAAGCAAAGTCAGGCGCCTGATAAGGACTCAAGCGGTGCGGGGGCGGGCCAAAAAAGTTAACACAAAGGTTTGCAATTGGGAATGACGTCAATTGCAGACCTTTGTGAATACACCCGGGGGGAATGGGTATATAAGACCGGCGAATCCAGTCAATATTAGGGAAAATGAATAGGGGGGGGGGAACTTTACAGGTAGTAGGTAGAGGAAAAAAATAATTTGGGGCTCTAAAAAAAATTTTTTTGGACTAGGGGGGGCTAGAAAAAATTAATTTGGGGGGGGGGAATCGGAAAAATATTTCAGGGGGGGGGGAAATAAAAGGGGAGAGCCTAGAGCTGGCAGCCTAATGTAAAATATGGGGGAGCTAGGGATTTTAACCGCTGAGCTCAAGCCCCAAATTTACAAGTAGGACTGTGCGCAAGACGCTGACCTGCGACTGCGGGTGGAGATATTTAGTCCAGGCGGCTCTCTACCACCGACTTGCCTCGCCAAGGGGGGAACGGGTAATTTTTGGGGGACGCCCACGGCGCCTAGCAAAAATTGGGGGACACACACACAGAAAATAGGCTCAGTTAGAGTTCAGCTCCGGGCTATTCCCAGAGCTCTACCTAGCTAAATAAAGAGACCCAGATCTAGTAAAATTAATAACAAAAAGGATTAAGAAACAAAGACAACTGGCAGTTTAATGGGTCAACACGAGGCAAAGTTACGACAGGGGAGTCCGTCCGGCGATGTCCAGACAAGACGGGCAAGTTAAGGCGGGCTACCCGCACAATAACAGCAAATGGACACACAGGGGATCACAGACAAAAGGGAGGGGACCAGCAACAATTCGGACGCAGCAATAAATACAATAAAAGAGGGGGAGGGGAAGTTAGCTAAAGGAAGTTAGACCCCGGGAAGGGAAACGGGGGCAACCCCGCTAGTCAGGTGGGAAAGGAAAAGGGGAGGGGAGTTAGGAATAAAATTAAGAGTAAGTAAAGAAAGGGGGGTTAGAAACACGAAAAACAATTAGGAAGTAAGTTAGAAGGGTTTTTAAAGGAAAAAAGACAAAGACGGAAACTTACTCTTTAGGTGTAGAAAAATGGGGGTGGGGCCCCGATCTCAAATGAACCGACCGCTCTGTAACTATGAAAACTCCCAACTGACGAAAGGATGATGTAATCATTCAAGGAGAATTTTGTCATGCGTTGAGAACGGGAGGGTCTATCTTCGCTAAGCCAACAAGAAATAGAAATATGTGCAATGTTAAGTTTACGCTCAAAAATAGACAATTTTAGATATTTTCAAAAGACGAGCATAAAGTTAGCACTGCACAATATTTAGGGGAGGGGTTTACATACAAAATAATACATAATTATCGGACTTCCCAACAATTATAGAGATACAATATTTATGGGGGATTTGGGGAATTTTGGGGAATTTTGGGGGAGTTTTAGGAAAAATAGCGAAAGTGGAAAATAGGAAAGGACTTGGAAGGGGGGTGATAACGGGGACGTTATTACCCACATTACAAAGGTCTTGGTTTCAGAGGTACACGGGTAGTAGAAGGACAGTATAGATCCAAAAATGTTTACATTACAAATTACACTACCTTGAAAAAAATTACGGTTTCAACCTATTCAATCACATTATGTTGTTCTGGTTACTTTAATCGTAAACCATTTCAACTTTTTATTAGGTAGCAATAACACAAACACTAAACTATTTATGTTCCTTGTAACCTTCTTTCACCATTCACGCGTAATGCCAACTTCACACCATTCAGCAGTCTTCGCTTGGTATACAGGCACCATCGTATCTGGCGTAGCCGCGAAGACAGCGACATCCCACATGGCACTTTCGGCTGCAGACTGGAGTCACCGCCTCACCATTCACACACCTATCATCGCAACCTCCACAGGTGACGTAGTGCTCGTTGGGCGGGCAAACTGCTGAAATACAGCGACATGCGTTAAAGTCGTGCTGGTATCGCTTTGTGTAAATTTGACCCTACAGGCTTCAATTCTTTATGAAAGTGGATGAAACTGTCTTATCTATTGGTCCTCTCGAACTGTTTGAGACAATCGCGGAATTCCAAATCAAAAGATTGTTTTCTGCGTTTGGCACTATCTTTGAACGTAGGTGTGGGCATTGGCATTTTTGGCTTAAGCTATTCACTATTGCGAGAAATAAAAGCGTTTAGATGTGCATTATTTTAATTAGTAACACGTTCCTGTGAAATGTTCTCCGCCACTGTTTAAAGTTAAAATTGCTTCAAGCTTTAATGATTGTTAATTAGAAACGGCTGTCAATGTTATTTTGGCATAAGAGTAACAGCGCTTAGTGGTTTTCTGGTGAAACTAGGGCACGTTCACTTGCTCTACGTTTACGTGCTAAAGCTAGAAAACACAAGCATGCTGTATGCTTCTAAATCGTAGATGTGAAACGTAATGAAGTGCTCTAACAGTAGTAAACTTTGAATGTCTGTACTTACGACTGGTAGCAGCGGCCAGTGCAACCAGAACACAGCAAATGATGATGACTTTCTTCATGACCTAAGTGTGAGTAGAAACAAGAATTGAAATTTCGGAGAATGCTTTCAGTTAGAGCTGAATTTTCCTTTAAATCAGAGTCAGTATTTATCTGGACTGGCAAGATAACGCTTAAATGTGACTGAAAATGTAGCTATTTTAGGCCGAATAATTTTGCCAAATGGGCCAAACCTAATCAATTGTCAGACCGGAATTTACCGGAATTTAAACAGGGTGTGGATAATGTGTAAATGAATTAAATTTGTAAATGATAACTTAAATGTGTCCCACTAACTGCCATGCCTGTTTACAACTGATAAATCGAAGAGTGTGTAGGTTTCCAGAAATTTCCAATCGGTTTCTGAAAATTTTTAGCAATAATTACTCAGAATTGGACACATATTTCCTACACGCACAAAGTCGATAATTATCATTATGGTATTCCAAAACTACAGCGTTTGTCAACGTTAAAGTTTTAAGCTCGTTTTACACTGACGCAATTCAGGGTTGACAGCCAGATCCGGGCAGGGCTTTCCGACCCAGAGTAGTCATTTAAAACTGATTTTTGAGCCAGTTATTTCAGATTTTAAAAGTTTCTTTCAAAGCTTTAGCGTGGCTACAGACAGCTACATACCAAGAGTTTATGATGCCAAACTCTTGTCCATACTTATCTCGCTTAAAAGCTGGATCATATTCTAGATTAGAGACCTTCTCAATATTTTTGTATTATGATCATTGCTCAGGTTTCGCTTTATGCAACTGTTATCCGGATTTCCGGTTGTATCAATCAGGGTCCGGGCCGAGCCGGGTCCAAAGATTTGGACCCGATGCCAACTCTGGCGAAGTCACAGGCACAAGCACAAGCACAAGCTTGGTTGATTTATAGACCATCTCTGATTTGCCTCCAAGAACAGAGTTTTGCGTAGCGAAGCTATTTCTTCTTCGAATTCTTCGTAGGTGACTTCGACATCCGTTGAACATAGAAAAACGGAAAAGTTGTGTAGAAACATTTTGTGACAGAACAACTTTTCACTGAGTGATAGCAGATAATACACATGCCCAGGACATAATGTAGAGGGCAATTACATTAACTACCGGTTTACTGTCCGGTACTAAACCGGCAATTACGGAGCCTAATCTATTGCAGGTGAACCTAAATGGTGCAGGGTGCAACACTCTACGAAATTAGAATTTCTAACTGTAAGGGAAGCAGAAGCAGGCATAGAGAAGATTGATAAGCCTGTAACGGGAGTTCAGCTGATGGCCCTGTGGTGTAGTGGTTAATGTTAATGTTTGTTCCGGAGCCGAAGGGCCGTGGTTCGATACCCGGCTGGGCCAATTCTTTACTTTCAATTCTGAATGAAAAGCTGAACCTCCCTCTTCCCTTCTC
The DNA here is from genome assembly GCA_030248195.1 of Trissonchulus latispiculum. NCBI lineage: Eukaryota > Metazoa > Nematoda > Enoplea > Enoplida > Ironidae > Trissonchulus > Trissonchulus latispiculum. Next base: position 27,439 of record JASAND010019637.1, on the reverse strand, counting down.
TCTTCTAGGTCCTGGTTTCGTGGGTACAAGGGTACTTGACGCCTCCCGTTTGGGCTTGTCCTTGGTTTCTTCTTGGTCCACCAGCCCTCGTAGAAGCGCTACATAACTAATACCAAGAGTACATAATAACTAAGAGTGTGACAAGCGTCAAGCTCTTAGTTATTAGGCTTGGGGACATGATATGCACGATAACGGCTGACCCCCCCCCACAAATTAGACCCATCACTTCAAAGATATTCGCACGCTATGCTTGTGTGCTGAAGCTCGCAACAGACGCACATTGAACCAACTGAGTAGTTGTGTTTTCGAGCTTTAGAACGTAGGTATAGCGTGCGAATTTCTTTGAAGTGATGGGTCTAATTCGTGGGGGGGGGGTCAGCCGTTATCGTGCAGATCATGTCCACAAGCCTAATAACTAAGAGCTTGACGCTTGTCACACTCTTAGTTATTATGTACTCTTGCTAATACTCACCTTAGTAAAAAAGATAGCATAAGACATGGTAATTTACTGTAAGAACTTACATAAAAATTAATAAGAAATTGCCTAACGACACAGCTAATGCAATATAATAATACCGACACACCCCAGGCCGACCAAACTCTATGGAAGAACAATACAAACTGACTAATTAACATATTTGGCTAATTGTTGACATGGTCGAAGCCGAGGTTCGTAAACGACTTGAATGAAGAAATCAACTAAAAAAGGATTAGAAATTCACTTCGCATGGCGCGTATTTACCAATTAGCTCTTCTAGTGTAACTGTTTTGAGTGCAGTGCATATTATTTGGCAGTTTGTTAAAGTCAAGACACGCCGTGTTTGTTACGTGTATCCTACTTACACCTATCCTACTTACGCCTAACGTTTGATGTTTCCGCCTAGAGATAACAAAACTCAAAATCCCACTTACGCCTAAAGCTCAAAACTGAAATTCCTACTTACGCCTAAAATATTTCCTTGCAAAACTCCAATTCCTACTTACACCTAAAACGAAAGCTCTACCGTAATCCACTTGTATGTTGTTACCGTGCAGACTTTTTACTACTTTACTAAACTTTACTACTTTACTTTATACTATTGCTAATGGGTGGAAATAATAAATGTATAAAATCTTTATTTAAAATTCAATGTAACATTTTGAGAAATAATCTTTTATCAGCTATACATTTAACTTAAAACTAGGGAAATTGCACATGCATTCAAAGACAATGTCTATGCATTTATGGTCCCATTTTATCATTGGAGAATATAACAGGAGTTGTTCTGTATAAGCTAATGTTGTAAGCATAAGATTTATGCTTATACTGAACTAACTAAATGCTAAATCAAAAAACGAATTTAAAATTAGTGTTCTATGATCCAGAAAACCCCTGGATACAACGTTTCAGTAAGATACCTAAATATTTTTAAAACTTCAGATTGTATGATCAGTTATGTAGGTCATAGTTGGGAAGCTTCTATACAATATTTGAGCTAAATTGGTTAAGTTTTGAGCTACGTTTTGCTGAAGTTCCAAGAAAATGAACTCCTCATCCAAACTGTTTACTAGATCCTGAAAAATTATGTCCTTATTTTAAAATTTAGAAACATATCGGGTGTGCTCAAATATTTCAATTAGTTTGTTAATTTTTCCGGAGAAAATTGAAATTTATTTCTAAAAAATAAGGGTGAGCCGCAAAATTGCTATTTAGTTCATATAAGCAAACGTAAATTCATCCTAAGGAAAAGGCAAACAACTTCAGGAACAAAGTCAGAAAATGGATACTGTGGATTTTAGGCGTAAGTAGGAATCCGAGTTTTACGTAAATATTCTTTAGACGTAAGTAGGAATGTGAGTTTTGACAGAAAGAATTAGGCGTAAGTAGGAATTGGAGTTTTGAAAACGATTAGGCGTAAGTAGGATAGGCGTAAGTAGGAGTAAGCGTTTGTTAACCTTTAAGGTAAGGTTTATGATTTATGATTTAAATTTTAACTTAAACTATAAATTTAAATATGATTTACAGATTTATGCAGACGTACTTCGAATAAGAAGCTCCGACTGTGTGGTAAGAGACAACAATTCCCACACACAAGAGCATCATTTTCGCAATGCACATTAACTCCTGTATGCAAGCTATAATGTTCTGCAAAAACTGTTCTGCAAACTAAGGAGATTCAGTGAACAAAATTGTAACGAATAAACCAGAACACGCTCTCACTCAGAAAAAACCTAAAATTTCTGATAGGTTAGATATGATCCACCAAGTCGGCTGAATGCAACCGTGTTCGTTTTGTAGAATCTGAGAATTTGAGACTAACAAAATCACGACGTTTTCCCGGATGCTGCGGAGCAAAGAGCATTAAACAAAGCAGATTCAGCTGAAATGGGAGTCGCAAGAAATTGCAAGGAGGTATCACTTTGGGGTTCTAAAGTTTTGCTATTTTGACTGATCGCAATACTTGCTTGGGCTTTGACAAGAAATTGTTTTTAGCTTTTGTTAGATTAGATTAGATAGATAGATAGATAGATGAAAGAACGAACGAAAACGTGTCATCACAGCACCTCCGACCCGAAAAATTAGGGTCTGAGGTGGGGACCGAACCCTCAACTTCTCGCGATCTAGTCTAACGCTCTATTGTTTGCGTCACCCAGGCACAGGCAGACAAGGCTTAAATTTGATTTCTTTCCGAACTGTAGTGACATTTTAGAAGACGCATTCGCGTCAGCCCACACTGTCTGATGGCACAGAAGCAATCGGTTCTGCAGTAAACTGCCACGCTATTACGCGGCTTTGGTTAGCCCTGTAATATCGGAAGTAAAATAATCTAGACTCTCTAGTGGTTGGAAATAGAGTTTTACCGTTAAGAAACTATTTACAAGAAAGCTTGCCGCTATAAAAAGCGGCCCGGGACGGATCGGTGCATGCAAGCCCGCTCCGGGGCTCGAGATCCGCTTCGGCCAGAGTTGGAATCCTGCTGGTAAGAATTAAGGCGGCGATATTTTCACAAAAGCCGGCTGACTCGGTAGGAATCACGCCGTCTGGGTTTAAGCTTTCAAATTTTCCGGGAACTCAGCTCATAAGTTTTTCATAGGTCGCATCCACGGAATCTCACTATAGTGGTGTACTCAGAATCTTTTGATAGACGCATTATATTTAACCTGGTTTAATCTGTTTAACTCGCACAATTAAAATTTAGGTTCTGTTAAAATGTTAAGTACTGTTTCTTTAACGTCGGTTAATTTTAATTTAATCTGTATAATCCTTAAAGCAATAGGGTCATGGATAATTGTAAAGTGAAAATTTCATAGGTGTGTTAATAAGAATTGTCGTCAAATGTAACGGAAATCACATATCTCGCGTTCAAGTATATTTTGCAATCTGACGATCTAACGGGGTAAAGCTTTCTGCAAAAGTCAGGGTAAACAGATATGTTGCACATTTAATTGGATTGATGCGATGGCTCCGCTCATCTCAAAAATATAATTTCGTTGGAAGTATCGTTCAAGTTGAATATAGTTCCGCTAATGTTTACATTTGGGTCCATCAAATTTCTTTCAGTTCCTAATGAGACAGATTCGCTATTTTGACAACGACACAAACTGAACTCTTGATGCTGCTGCTGTTATTATTGCCACGTTATGTAGGCAAGAATTATATCATCCTAAAAGCAAAACATTGTCACGGAGAGTTCTAAACTTTGTAACGTTCTGACGTTGGAACGTTCTAACATTCTGTGTGGTGGTAACGAATAAAATCTAAAGTACATAATAAGAGTACATACCTTTGATTAGTGTACATTTGCAGAGCATTTGCTAGCAAGGCCCTCCAAAAATATTTCCGAAATATATTTTACATAGAAATGTGTGTAGCAAGAGTACATATATCTATGTTATCACAGCAAAAACTATGCTCTGCACGCTAACGGCACACCCTCCCGTAAATCATACCCTAGTGACCCCCCCCCCCAAATAAGACTCTTGTGACCCCTCCCCCCCCGCAAACCAGAACCTAGTCGAAACGGTGGTGCGCTCACTCACTCTATGTTTTTGTGCTTAAGCTGGTGGGGGGGGTGGGCCGTTAGCGAGCTGAGCATAGTTTTTGCTCTGATAACATGGAGTGTGCCTAGTGGCACACTCTTATATTATGTACTCTTGGTCGTAGTCACATGGTGTAATTGGACACTTCATAAAGTGCCATCAAACTTCTGACTTTTCATGAAGTGTCAGACACATATTAGTGTAATAGTTTGTTGCCCATGCCTCAATTGACATTTAATGTAATTGCACAGTGTAATTAGTCTGAAAATATTTTCAGTGCGAAATTCAAAAATTGTCATTATTGATGACGCAATGGTAACATAACGATAAAACCTTCTATCTATGATACAATTGTAAAAATGTTATGACCTTTATTAAAGAATGAAGCTTGTAAATAAAGTAGCTAAATAATCAGTTCTGCTAAGAAGAATTAATTTTACTCAATTTTTGTTTGGCACATAGTTTCCCCTTTACACCACTTGAAACATAAAAATGTCAATAAATTGCTAGTGTTTATGACGTTTTTTTGACCAGAATTATATTACGCCACAACAAAACATTCTCTACATTAACTTATTTTGCATTCTGTCACTGAGTTACGTTGCAAAGCATTTTTCGTTGTTGTAGCGAGATTCCGCAGAAGGCCAACCCATGTGTCAGAAAGGATGGAATTTTCAAGAATTTCTGGCACAAACGATTTCCATGAAAGCACCCACGCAGAAGCTGTAGACAGTCATGAAATCCATACAAATCAAGAGTTTGACAATGGTGCAAGCAAGAAAGACAGCAGTGGTAACTCAGCGTCAAGCCAGGGGCCTTGGACGTCGTTCGCTCCGACGCAGATCTTCCGGACGGCCAAGCTGGTCAGTCTGTTTATGCCCCTAAGTGCTGAGGCACTTAGGTTTTAGAGTGATAATGGTAATGATTAGTCTGCAGTAAGTTAGCTAGATAGCTAGATCTAGCAAGCAAAAACGGGCAACAAAAATGTAAACACACGCATATGCAAATTGCAAAGTAAAATTGACAATTAGAAATTTTCTAGTGAAATTAGCCCAACATTTAGCGTAAAATTAGTGTTTAAACAAAAGTGACTGTTGACACTCTCTGACCCGCGGGTACCCACTGACCTGAAAATAGACACGCGATTGACTTCCAACTCTAGCTATACCATCATTAGCGGGCAGGTTGAAAATGTGTCACCTTGATCCGTTGGACGACTATTTACCCTTAGTGCAGCTTCGCATTTTCTAATCTTGTAATAAAATAATCATATTTTGAAGGAATCTTACATTGTGGTATTGCGTGTTTTATACTTCAGAACTCCATTAACTCTGCAGATTTCGGTGTTAAGACAACAGACGCAGAGATTATATGGAAACTGCACAATAACCCAACCGTTGCAGTGATAGTTGACGGCGATTTCTTACTTGTGCACGTTCAACATGACCGTGTGGTCGTAACCAACGCTGGAAGTTTGGCGGGTCGTCGATGGAGGATTGACAATGCCAACCCTATAAAATCCTATCCAAACAGAACCCGGCCACCGTCTGAATCGCTGATGTTACTGGCCCTTACAGCTGGAAAGACATGGCCATACCAAGGGACACGGCAAAATTGCCAAGTCTATGTAAATTACATACTCTTCGGAGTACCCCACAGCGAGCCAGTAAGCATCAATCTTATTCACTTCAATTTTATCAGGGAGAAACATCATATGTAGATCCTCTTAATTTTACTATCATTATTTGCTAGAAACCAAACAAATTAATTTAAATTTTATCGTTTAGACTATATTTAATAGTTCTGAACAAATGAAGTAGAACTCTATCGTTTTTTAGTCTTCCACTGTCTTCCAAAGCGAATACGCATTCCAACTCCTTTAATGGGCGAGCGAGCATTTGACTGCGCACCAAATTTGATCTAGCTGCGACCCTTTGCCGCGACCCGCGACCCTTTGCCAACTCTAGCTAAGCCATTGCTAGCGGTAAAGTTGACTAATGTGTCACTTTGATATGTTGGACGCCCTTAGCTCAGCTTCGCATTTTCTAATCCTGTAAACAAAATATTTATATGATGTAGAAGAAAGCTTACAATGTGTATATACGTATTTTATACTTCAGAATTCTATTAACTCAGCAAATTTGGGCGTGAAGATAACCGCCACTGATATTGGGAACTCCAAAATTGCCGAACGAACACTCAGTGCGAAAAGAAGTCCGAGACGGACACAAGTCTACGGTATGAGATTGGCGTTATTACTACCAAACCAGTATGACAAATACAAGGCTACGCATTGGTTCTCTACCGCAGACGCCGCCGATGTAAATGAAATCCAGACTCCGGACAGAATCGAGCTGCAGTTAGGACAAAGTTCATTCAGGCACGTGGCCGTCCAGTGATAGTTGATGGCGATACCCTACTTGTGCACGTCCAAGATGACCGTGTGGTCGTTACCAACGCTGGTTTAAGTTTGGTGGGTCGTCAATGGAAGATTGACAATGTCAATCCACTAAAATCCCATCCAAACAGAAGGCGGCCACCGTCAGAATCCCTTATGTTAATGGCCTTAACAGCTGGAAAGACGTGGCCTTATCAAGGCACAGGACATAATTGCCAGGTGTTTGTAAACTACATACGTTTCAGAGTGGCTCACAGTGAGCAAGGGAGCACTAATTTTATCAACTTCAATTTCATCAATGAGAAAATACTAAATGTAAATCCTCCTAACTTTACTATCATTACTTGCTTAAAACCAAACAAACTCGTATAAATTTTACCGTTTAGACTATATTTATTCACTTTGATATGGTGGACGCCTTTAGCTCAGCTTCGAATTTTCTAATCCTGTGAAAAAAATATTCATATGATGTAGAAGAAATCTTACAATGTGCAAATGCGTATTTTATACTTCAGAATTCTATTAACTCAGCAAATTTTGGCGTGAAGACAAACGCCACTGAGATTGGGAACTCCAAAATTGCCGAAAGGACACTGAGTGCGAAAAGAAGTCCGAGACGGACACAAGTCTACGGTATGAGATTGGCGTTATTACAGCCAAATCAGTATGACCAATTCAAGGCTACGCATTAGTGCTCTACCGCAGACGCTGCCGATGTAAATCAAATCGAGAGTTTGGACAGAATCGAGCTGCAGTTAGGAGAAGGTCCATTTCGGCAGGTGGCCGTTGCAGTTATAGTTGATAGAGATACCCTACTTGTGCACGTCCAAGATGATCGTGTGGTAGTAACCAACGCTAATAGAAGTTTGGCGGGTCGTCGATGGAGGATTGACAATGTCAATCCTCTAAAATTCCATCCAAACAGAAGGCGGCCACCGTCAGAATCCCTTATGTTAATGGCCTTAACAGCTGGAAACACGTGGCCTTATCAAGGCACGCGGCATAATTGTCAAGTCTATGTAAATTACATACTTTTCGGAGTGGCTCACAGCGAGCAAGTAAGCATCAATCTTATTAACTTCAAGTTTATCAGGGAAAAACATCATATGTAGATCCTCTTAATTTTACTATCATTATTTGCTAGAAACCAAACAAATTCATTTAAATTTTATCGTTTAGACTATATTTAATAGTTTTGAACAAATGAAGTAGAACTCAATCGTTTTTTAGTCTTCCACTGTCTATCAAAGCGAATACGCATTCCAACTCCCTTAATGGGCGAGCGGCTCGGCTAGCTCCATTCACCAATTAATTAACGATTATACCAAAAATATTTTGGCCAGTACTTTCTTTTGATCGCTTTACGCTTCACGCCTGGGCAATGGGGGGGGGGACGGGGATGGCCACCCCAGGTCCCACATACGCACCGAAATGATACCTATATGATTTTTTCGAAGAATTGACGCACCAAAATAGTACCTACATGATTTTTTGAAGACCTGGACGAGAAGCCAAAGTTGACTTATTTACGCATCAGTTGTACACATTAGATTCTTCAACTCCACATAGTTTTGACTTGTCTACACACCAAGTTTGTTACGCAAGCACGCACCTGATTTGATCTGTTAGCACCAGATGTGGTCGCTAACGTATCGAATTTATTTATTCCATTTACGCACACGATTTGACCCACCGACGCACTGAATTTCCTTTAAATACCTACACTCCGGATTTCTATATCTACGCACCGACTTGATCTGACTGCGCACCGAATTTGGCTTGCCGACGCACCGGGATTTGGTTATCTAACAACCGAATTTAGCTTACTGGCGCATAGGATTTGACCTATTGGGGCACCAGAATTGACCTGCTGACACACCAAACTAGGCTTACCAACGCACCGGATTAGCCCTACTCACGCACCGAATTTGGCTTACTGACGCACCGGATTCGACTTACTGACACACCAGATTTCCAGGTTATTTCCTGAACTGTTGTAATCGCCTTCTCGCCTTCTAGTCGGCCACTGGTTTTCACCCGTAATTTAGGAACTTAACCTAATAGTCAGAAGACTCATTTTATTATTTTGATAGGCTTAAACTTCACATGTGGCGACCGTGTCACGAGGTAGATGTTGGAGGAGTGTGACGATCTTGATCCAAACTTTTATCGGGATTTAGAAGGCCGACTTCAGGATATTCAACGTGTCTTTGAGTTTTTGCAAAATTTTGGTTATCCAGACGAATATAACGATTTAGTTTTGAGGCAACGCTGTTGGGAGCAAGCCCCTGCTATGGACCGGGAGGACCCTCATGAATTGGGGGACTATCGTGATCCTCCCCTCCAAGATGGGGTTCCGCCTGGAACTCGGGGCGGGGCTCCTTATCGCAGTTGGGGGATTCTATGTATATCTACCACTATCCCTTTCCAAACTTGGGGGATAAATAACGAAAGGACCAAAATATTCCCTGTTGTCAAGCTCAAATCCCGGTCAGTCAGCGGGGTCCACCCCCCACCCAGTGGAGTCAAGCGGGGGAGGAGGGCTCAGCCCCAAACTTCTGCTTCTCGTACAGTTCAAATTCCGCACCCATCGTATTTTAATATGTTAAATCAGGCTTTTGAGCTCCAGTGACCACGTCGGAACAGATGATGCAGAATGAGGGTCGAACCCCCCAAAATTTTTCCAACTCCCAACTACCCCCCACTCCCAGACGCCCTCTCAACCCCCCCCCCTTTCCTCAGCCCCTACTCCAGATGTGCAAGGGGGAAATGTGGTTTCAAGTTCTGGTTTGGAACAAGTTTGTGTTGGAAATTCGTCTCCTGATGGGACGTCACGGGGTCTTCTGCTCCACCGGGCCAGATTGTGTTGCCGGATGACGAGGAGATTTTCGCGGCGGCTGCTGCTGTTGTGCGGGACCCGGACATTTGGGATCTTCCTCGGGGGCACCCTACACGGCTGGAAAAGATCGCAGAATAGCAGAATATTACAGAGGTCTGGTAGATAGATTGGCCGACCAGTTTGTTGCGGAACGACAGAAAATGATGGGTCAATCAACTTTGGCAAGGGCATATGCGTGGGCTCCGGCTCCCGCGCTCCCCAGACCGGACCTTCATCTGCGGTGGCCGGCCATGTTCAGTCCGTAGAGTCGAACGGGAGTGGAGCACCTACTTCCCCTGGTTCTCAACATTTGTATGGAACAGGTCAGTCGACAGTAGTTTCGACACAGAGTCGTCTAAATCAGAATGCACAGTTTGCTCCCCCTGTTGCGCAGGTTTCTTCTTCCCCTATTTCTCAGACCCCCTATAAACCAGCAGAATCAGTCTTACTCCTAACAAAATTCTGCCCCCCCCCCGTCAGAATGAGTCCGGTCAGCAGAATTCGGATCCTACGTCGCATGCAGTGCCTGACCCACAGCCTCAGCAACAACATTATGTTTCGTCACAACAGGCACAACAACAATATTACCCTCAACAGCAGTCTCACGCTTGTTACTGCTGCCCCGCAATGGAAAGCTGGAGCAGACAACCTTCTTGGCCTTTCGGCTCCGGTAGTAAGACATTCATTTACTGCTCATACTCTCTTTTGTGTATAAAATAAGTCACTGCGGCTTTACAGTGTTGTTCTAGCCACTGAACCTGAAGTTTAAACTGGAGATATATTACACAGAGAACTGGAGATATATTACACAGAGAACTGGAGCTAAAGCTGAAATTATTATTGATCGCTGAGTGAAACTGGTGCAACAACAGCTATAGTTTTGCGATGTCGACTAGAAGTAAAACCATGTGAGTAATGTGAGTAATGACATACTCTTGGTAACGAGAGCTAAATCCATTGGGTGCGCGTATTGTCTAACCTCACCATCTTCAACTTACCCCTCGTACTCTTCTTCTATAAAGGTACATAGTCTAAGCGGGGCCCACACGTTCGCATGGTATAATTACGCGTTGAAATCAAGAGTGACCCAATTTGGGTGGTGTTTAACATGTGAATTTAGAAAATAGAATGTAGATGTATATTGACAATGGTTGGAGTTCTCATCCGAGAATTCCAATCATTGTAAAAGACCCTTCTTTTGACTGTAATAGCTAGCAAAAATGAATGTTTTAATAAGGCCTCATTTCAGCAGCTTGCCAAGAAAGCAGAATTCCATCGATCGGAAAAAAGCTATTTACGAGTTACTTTTCGAATACAATCGGTTTTCAAGATAGTCCTGTGGTTGGAAGGACATGATCGAAAGACATCCCAGTGCATCCGAAGCGTCGATCTGACTGCCCCTAATAGCGAGTGCTGCCGCTTCATGGAACGAAAATCTGACAGTTCAGAATAGTACTGACTTCAAAACACTTCTCCGTGTATAGGCAATGAATCATTCGATTTCATTTTTGGAAACGTCTGAGTGTAGCCATAGCTGTTTCCCTGGGTTGGCTTACGTTGTCAGTCATGCCATTCCTGCTGAGTCATGCCTTACCACCTTTGACAGTCTCGTAAGCTTAACCGAAAAACTTTAAACAGAGAAGAGCCAAAGGTAAACAACATCTCCTTACTTTTATAGTTGTGAATTTGTAGTGGTTGGCGCTCCGTTTCCAGTCATGGTCCCGGTCGAGTTAGTTTTGAATTAACATTCCATACGAGATTTTGGATTTTCTAATTTAGAGCAAACAAATTATTCAAAGTCTATTTTGAGCTAATTCTGCAAGAGAAAGTAGCTCAAGTTATTGAATGAAACGAGAAATCACACGTAAACAGTAAACAGTGTAATTACGAAAAATTGGAAATTAGGAGGTGTGACTTTTTAAACCCTGACTCAATAACATGCGATTGTTTGTGGTGGGAGCTAGTGTTTGACCGGGGTTTCACCGGCCGGCCGGCGGCCGGTGAGTCCGTAGGCTGGCCGGTGGCCGGCCGACCGGCCGGCCGGCTACCGGCCTAGAGCAGTTTGCAGTGCAGTTATTAAACTGCTAAGATATTTATTTTCGGACGTTATCTTGGAAAAATAGCACAGCATAGCATAGAAAATTAGCATAACTAGATTTGGATTTCATTTTAAACTTAGTGCTTTATTTTGTAAATTTCTGATTGGTGATTTGTATCCCAGCCGGCGGCCGGCCGGCCGGCCGGTCGGCCGTTAGCCGGCGCCGGCCGGCGAGCAAATCGTCGGCCGGCGGCCGGCCGGCCTCAAACACTGGAGCCTATTAGTCTGTTAGGATTCTCATATCTGCCTGTTAAGGAAACTTTTGGTCTTGGTCAACTTCTGCGCTAGCAAGACCTGTAACAGATCCACTTGTTTGAAAAGTCAACAGTACCGTATAGTCCAAGCTTTCATATTTGTCTTGTTTAACTTAAATACTAAATGCAGTGTTGAAACAACTTTTCGACGCCTATCTTGAGCATGCAGCTTTATAACTTAACACATCCCAATTCTAGATTTTGGCAACCAGAATCTACAAAATATCGACAAACATGCACTTCAGGGGCCGATATTACCAAAGCCTAAATGTGGGTTAAGTAGCTAATCCGGGTTTACTTTGCTATCATTAACACAGGAAACAAATCCGGGTTTACGAGTTAACCCGCATTTAGGCGTTGATAACATCGGCCCCAGAAGATTATATAACTATGAAACTTTAAAGCAGCGTAAGGTAAGCAACTCCAGCTGCAGTTTATAATAGATAATTGCTGCAAGCAGGAGTACAATGTTGTAATTGTGAAACTTTTGCAATACATATACTAAACATGCCAAACATGTTCGTTGCGTTAAGTTGAAGCCCCGTCTGAACTAAAACCTTCATATTATGGCATGTCTGTCTGCTGCAGGGATAAATCTTGAGCATCGCTGTTATCAAGAGCACATACTACACGAGTGTCACAGCAGGCATACTCTATGTGTTACCAGATGGAACCCCCTTTGCGTCCTCACAACTGAACTCCCCTCCCCGAATTTAAAACCAGTCGAAACAGAAGTGCGCTCACTAGCTGTATGCTTTTGTGTGAAAGCGCGAAAACACAAAGAGTTCGTTCGCGAATTTTGTGTCTGTTTCGAGTTTTAGAATATAAGCATAGTTGGCGAATTTGTTTGATTCACTGGGGTCAATTTGCGGGCGGGGGGGGGAAGCCATTAGCGTGCAGAAGATGTTCTCAGGCGTGAACATATGCTATGCTTCTGCTTGTTCTCCAACACTTGTCTATTATGCTATCTCGCCGTTATGTGCACAGTACAGCACAGCATAAGTGGATGGTACAGACAATGATAGGCATAATAAACAAGTATGCTCCAAATGGGCCTTTATTCCTTTGTAGATTTGTTATTTTCCAATTGCATATATTAAGAACAAGCAATATATTTATTGAACTGTAAAATAGCTAGCTGGCTATTGCAATTTGCTATGCAGCTTTAAACTGATCCACACTGTTCTTTCGGTATGCAGGCTCCTTTGTGTCTGGCATAGCCGTCGTTACATGAGCAGCCCGGAAAACAGCTGCGGACGCACGGTCCATAGGTCGCCACACCATTGAAGCATTTAAGATCGCACGCTCCTCCACACCTGGCATAGTGCTGGTTAGCTGGGCAAACAGCTGAAATAAGAAAGTCTGACCCGGCTTATGCGACAGAGGCGCTATAGCCGCTGGGTGTAATTCACCAACGTTGTGGGTTATGCTGCCCCAATTCAGGTTTAACGAAAAAAACAGAACTGCTGAAGACTAATTCAGCCTAGAATCCGACAACGAAAGAAAGGTTCTTCCTGCAGCGCCTCAGAGCAGCAGTTCTCCTATTCTAGCTCAGCTACTTTGATCACAGACAACACCATGCAAATCTCGGGATTTGCATGATTGCATGAAGTCAATGCTTTACCATAACTTTAGCATCATTTACTCATAGTTACTGATTTTGCTGATTCTGATTTATTAAAAAATGAGTCATTAAGCAAACAGGTTATTCTGATTGTCTACAAGAATAAATACTGCTGTACGGAAATAGCAGGTTTAATATTTCAATTAGTTTAGTTATAGCAAGAGTACATAATACATAAGAGTATGACAAACGTCATACGCTATGATCATAAGGCTGCTACTTCCTCTGCACACTATCGGCCGCCCCCCCCCATAAATAGACCCCTCAGCCCGCCCCTACGGGGTCCAAACGAGGGGCCGGGCTCGTACTTGTATGTTTTGTACGCAGATTTGCAAATCATGCAAGCTTAGACTAGCTGCACAAACTGGGCGCTGCTCAAGCATATCGTATATCGTAATATCGTAATAAATATAAAAGTCATTCTGCGCAGCAGGTATGGATTTATCTAAATTGTAACTCAGACTATTATTATCCGCTTGTACACAATTTTGCATGTTAAAAATTATTTATTTTCGGAAGCGTTAAGAACTTCAAAATAATATCTAACCTGCTGCACTAGCAACGTCGAAGACTGCAATCGCTGAAAGCAGTACCAGGATAAATGCAATCATGGTTATGCGGTGAGTGAATCTATTGAATGCATTAGGTACATAGCTTGTGTTTTATATAGGCCATAAGTTGGCATTTGGTAAAGGAATTACCTCAGATCACACATACGTCAGAAGCAACCTAAGCGGATCAGCTTTAGGTAAAGCAATGAAAGCTAGCACTGCTAACTCGTTTTCATACCAAATGTAAAATCGTAGTTAATATACACCTTCACGTTGTTTGTTTTGATGAGTTGTTCAACCTTCAGTTAATTTTTACTTGTTTTGTTTAAGGCGTCGGTTTGATGTAAATTTGAGTATACCGACTTCAGTTTCCACTATGATTAATATAGAGTTTTGGAACAAAAAGTTAGTGGTTTCGGCAGGAAAGAGGATACTAATTTGTACAGTTTTAGATCAACAATTATTATACTATAGATCAACAATTATTACTATTTCTAACGGATAAGCTAACCAAAAACGCTTTCAGTAATTAAACATTGGCCATTTCACTAAAATTGATTCAACTTTGGAATTCATATTTCACTTCTTTTGAATTAAGGTTGTCATATTTGTACTTCGTATAAATAGACCACCGCTTGGCGAAATTCCAGTTCTTAGTTCAAAATATGTTTTGGCAGTGACTGGATGCTTGTGAAATAATTCATTTTGCCGGCGAAGGTAGCCCGCTCACCAAAACGCAGCGGAAAATATGTTGCTTTCACACATCCAAGATTACATTAACATCCCGTATGACACATCATGTGCACACAGCGCACACAAGGTCGTGTTGCACCTTTGAAGCATACTGACTCCCATCCACAGTCAGAGTAGTCTTGACGTGGTGGGCAAACAGATAGAATTACGCTTAGTTACGCTAAGTTTACATCAAAGACCAGAAAGCAACAATATGTGAATCCAATTAACAAAGCAATATGGAGCATATGTTCCCCCATTCCCAACTATCCAGCTGCACAACAGGTACCTTAGCAACCAGATTTACAGGTGTTGCACTTATTTGCTTTTGTCGTAGTGCGGCATTTAATGCGTTTGGATGCGTTAAAGGTTGGAAACTGATACAAGTATACTTTGTAGCATGGTTTTTCGTGCATTCACAGATATGTACGTTCATAGACACGAGTGCGACACGACAGGACACCGAGTGTCGCGCACGTGAGCTTACCGTCCGATGAATTTACAAAACTGTGAATGCAAAACCGTGCTGCAAAGTACTTAACGAATAAGGCACAAAACCATTGTCACCACGATAAAAACCTTCAAAATAAATAAAATATTAATTTTACTGAGATAAGTACCCCGACTATATTTACTTAGTTTTCGTTTCCAAAATATGTACATCGTGATTAAAAGCCATTAAAATGCAAAAATATAATTTTATCGAGATAAGATCACATACTGATATTGCGTAATCTCCGTAATACAAATTATTTGTAGCACTTTGTAGCACGCTGCAGCTGCCGCGAGCTACAAACAAGCGTGCTACAAAACAAATATAATTTGTAGCACGGTGCACGTCAGAGCGTACTCTCATCCATAGAAAAAATAGTATGAGTTATACAATATCGCTTTTGGGTCTACAACAAATTGCTTCGAAACTGATTGACAGTATTGATGCAGCCCCATACATTAGAAACCAAAATTTTGAAGAATTGCCTGGTGCGAAACTTGACAGTTTCTCAGTGCGCATTTTTTGCGGGGGTGGGGAGTCGTTAGCGAGCAGAGCCTCGATTTTGCTATGATAACATAGAGTGTGCCTAGTGGCACACTCTTATATTATGTTCTTTTGATAGTAATACAAATATAAATTAATAGTATCTAAAGAATTTGAACAAAAGATAAAAAATCCAGCGAAGCCCGAAATATTTCGAAATTTCCTTGCGAATACCTATTTTTAGCCCTTGTTCAATTATCCCTCACCCCTTGCCCCTGATGGCGGCAGGGCTTGTTCCTTGTCGGCTCGCGGTTGCGCGGGTCTTGAATTTCCCAGTTAACCTATAATTGTCAGTATTTTTAAACTCATGAGCTTAACAGAGTCATTCTTCAAAAACATGTTCACCCGGATGCTCAAACACAAACGTCCTTGGGCCCACATTATCAACGCCGAAACTGAGTTTGCTCTCTTAGCGCATAAAATCAGCCTGGTTTATTGATTTGACCTGGGTTTGGATGTTGGTTACATTGGCTCCAGGCCTGTCTGAAATGCTTGTATTGATTTTTGTTAGATCAGGTCAGATCATTTTTGTAAATCTTGAAGAGAATGTTCAATAAATCGTTTACTTACTGCTAGTGTTGGCAGCAGCCAATGCGATCAGGCTAAAACAAATTATTATTATTATTATTATTATTATTATTTTATTCACTGCGAACAAAGACCAGATGCAAAAATTGGTAGATCCTACGCTTGCAATGCTGTCGGACAAAAACAAAATTTGCTTTAAACAGGCTCTATTTGCATTCAACCTATTAACCTGAAAAGTTATGATAAGGCTTTATGAAAGGCTAAACACTTAGCCATAGCAGGAAATGTATTACTTGACAGATCAAACCGAACTATCTTGGAACCGAACTGTGAGCACTTGTCCTGAGTTAACCTTTGATGTTAGTCTATACAAGTTATATATTTTTAAAAACCTCAGGATGAAGCGAATCCGCTAAAACCATTATATCCGGTCCATATCTGGTTACCGGGTACCAAATCGATAAAAATGCTTCAGATTCGGAAATAGAATGCTAATTAATTGATACGCTAGTATATTGGTACTTGGCCCAAGACATTTGTGATAATCCAGTCACATCCGGTCCATGCCCGGTAACCGAATGGCTAGGTCACAAAAACTGTACAGCAACATGGGTAGGTCGTACAGTTTCGCTGATTGAACTGTGGATTCCTCTGGTCGAAATTAGTCTGTATACGAAATTTTGTCCGCTCTGGACTGATCTATGGTCGTATCCAGTTCGAAAAAGCTAAAAAACGGTTTTTGCGATCTGGTGCTTGGAATCGCAGATAATAATGTTCGTCTTTGGCACAATGAATATTTGGCAGGCTACTAAACGATATCATTCAAATAATTACAGCGGATATGAAATAATTTGATGTTGATGCTTGTTAGGGATCGACCAAATATCATTTTAATGTACTAATTTGACTGCCGGAACAACCGGATACTGAAATAATTACCCATAAAATCTCGAATTTCAAAGCTCAGAACCGGACATTCAATTACTTTGACACCGGTAAAATGAAAGTAGCCTCCCAAATATTCATTGTGCCAAAAACGAACATGTGTTATCCACGATTCCGAGCACGAGACCGGGAAACGTTTTTCGGTCATTTTTCGAACCGGATACGACTATAGACCACGCAATTTTGGTCCAAATTGGATAAAATTTCATATACTTACTAATTTCGGCCCTAGGAATCCAAACATCCAGTCAGGGAAACTGTGAGACCTACCATGAAGAGTACATAATAGATAAGAGTGTCATAGCTGGCAGGCTGTCTGTTATCAGCTCAAGGTACATGCTCTGTACGCTAAAGGCTTGCCCCTCCACAAATGTGTACCCAGTACACGTTTCTGTACGCTCACCCGATTTAAGTGTTAAAGCTCGAAAACACAACGCCTGCGTGCGTACAATATGCGTCTGCTTCGAGCAATAGAACGCAAAGATAGCGTGAAAATTTCTTTGAAGTGAGCATATACGTTTGTGAGGGGTCAGCCGTTAGCGAACATAGCATGTACCTAGAGCTGATAACAGAGAGCTTGTCTGTTGTCATACTCTTATATATTATGTACTCTTAGACCTGCTTATCCGGTATCCGGTAGCCGGATATAGACCGGCTATGTATCGCCAGAATATACACAGTCGCTTTGCTGGCAGAGGGGTGTATTTTTTGGAAATGAGGAAATGAGGAAAGATCAGAATCTCATTTCTGACGAACGAAACCATTCAGAAACCTATTAAGCCATTGTGCTGTGCATTAGAATCTTGTTGGGATGTAATTGGGTAATTTTTACGACTTTTGACCTACTTGATTTGAAAATGTCAGTTTGGCCAAGCCCTCGACGAATCTCAAAATTTTAACTTGTTGTGTCCCCAATCCTAAATGACGCAATAGGATAACCAGATCAAAACTGACACTAAAGGTGTTTTCTTTAATCATTTTCATGGAATTTGTACATGGAGTTTGCACAAGTTTTTACAAATCAAGTAAGTATATGAAATTGTGGTCCAGCTACCTTATCGCTTCGAATAGTGCCACAGGCTCTGCCATTTTGTGCTTAAATTATAGTCCAATAAAATCTTTTGAAGTTGCATTGGGAACGGATGGCTGGCTGTCCGTGCCGGAGTCGTTTTGCCTTGCAATATTCGCCAACAACAACAATAATTTGCCATATACTAGAGGCCTGCATTACGGCCCGCGGGCCGGGCCGGGCGGGCCGACGACCAAAGTTAACGGGCCGGGCCGGGCCGCGGGCCGAAACTCACGGGCCGGGCCGGGCCGCGGGCCGACAGTCCGGCCCGCCATCAGTTTTTTGAAAGATTTAACTATAAAATAGTAAATCATAATTTAGCTTAAAATGTTTTGTGTTTCCGCAATATGTTTCGTTCAAACTAACACTGATTTCCTGCAGTAACGTTAGCATTTTATTTTCATAAATAATACATGTATTTATCGTCACATCATTAATGTCAAATCCTCAATTCGCCTAAGTAATTTTAGCGTTTACAATATTAGAATATGAAACTTTGGAATAGGGCAATATATGGTATTAGTAACAGTGTAAGTATTTTATTTTGGTTTTGATGTATTTGCTGTTTTTTTAAGAAAACGATGCATTTACTTAGAAAAAAGCAGTTTTAAAAAAATCAAAGTTTTGAGTTTGTGGAGCAAAGATTTACTACTTCTTTAGAAATGAAAGTTTACTCCTTCTGCACAGTTGCATCTTTTTAAAGTCCTCTACTTCTAATTTGTTTATTTCTCAACTAATTCTTATAAAAATGAGCACTTCAAAAAATTTCATCTGGTTTAATAAAGTACAATATTTAAATGTTGCCACTGTAACCTTTTAGGGAATTTTCAGTTTCTTGTTTTTCTAGCGTTCCAGTCTTATATACAAAGTGTCAACATGAGGCAGTATTATCTTTTGGTTTCATTTGCAGAACGACAAAAATTATTTTGTAGTTAAAACTGCGTTTAAAAACCATTAAAACTCGAAAAATCCGTTTTTCGAAAACACACTTTTCCTAGAAAAAGCACCGAAAACCAGAGATTCTGTTTTTAATAGCCAAGCTAACAAAATTATTTACGTAATTTTGCATTTTGCGACAAATGAAGAAATTTCGTGGCACGGGCGGGCCGAAAATTTTGACGGGCCGGGCCGGGCCGGGCCGAAGCATCTGACGGGCCGGGCCGGGCCGGGCCGAAGCAGTTGACGGGCCGGGCCGGGCGGGCCGAGAAAGATTTTTCACGGGCCGGGCCGGGCCGCAAAAATTCGGCCCGTGCAGGCCTGCACCAAGGCTCACGGATGAGGCATATTCGACTTTTCTTTGTATCCACGCAAGCTGTAATATATACGTATCTAAGCTCTCTAGATATGTGATCAGCAGACGGAAAGTCATACTGTATCACTACATCTTGAAGAACAATATCGCATACACGTGCTGGCGCAATGATACTTTTGATAACTGAAACTTCTTGCACAGGAGGCCTTCTGGCTACAAACCTATAACATTATTTACAGTATAGATGTTCTCCAAGTTTAGTTTAACGATCGTTTGACTATTACTTTTGTGAAGTCCACCTTTGCACAGTGTTGGAAATACGTGAAATTTTAGCCATATCTCTATCTATGCGAGATATTTGAAATCCTTTTTTCTTGAAAAGTGTTAATAATATGATGATGATGGTATTTATAATAAAATAACATCCTCTAAGCTTTCGACTGTAGCTTGCGAGTCATTTTTCGTTTTAAGTTTCTTAACAATAAAAATCAAGTTCATGATCGGATAGTGTCGGATCAGTCCGATCAAGGGGTGGGGGAAGTGGAGCGGATCAGATCGACAGTCATCTTTGTGTGCCGATCTGACCCGGTCCACATCACTACTGTGGAAATAATTATCCCAAGTTTCTAGACACTTTTTCTCGTTCGTGCTATAGTTTTCCGATTTCACGAAATTTCTGCTTTGAACAGCAAGAGCTGACCAAGGAGATAAAATCCATCAATTGAATTTATAACAGAAAGAGGTACTTACCTAGTGGCTAAGTACTCGCAAACTTCCTGCTCAAGTTTACTCGAAGCTTCTCAATCAGTCTCGGAGAGAAAATGCTATTTGGTGAGGATAGGAACTACTCCAGTGCTACACTGACGAATGCACATTCTTGTTCATTAAAAATCTGCCCATAATCTAAAATGGCCATGATTGCCCTTTGACTGATCTTGGTCTCCAATCTTTCATGGATAGGACTACCGTTAAGGTTTGAAGAATTTCCAGCAGGTAATGCTTATGTATTTGTTCCATGTGCCACAGAATTGAATCGAGGAAGCATCCTTGATAATTTATCTGTCCAGAAATGAGCTGACACTACGTGTCAAATTCGATTCAGAAAATCAGACACCGTATGTCTTTAAGAGAATAGCAACAGGTGTAGCGGATCAAATCTAATTATTTATAAATGTTTTACACTACCATATATTTACCATATACATGTAAATGTTGAGGGTAGCACCGCATTGCAGGATATTCGTAAGTTCGCATAAAGTGCAGTCACAGGACGTAGTGCAATATGGTTGTAAATCAACTCAATCGCAGTCACCGCCGCGTCCTTTCATGTTTTATCCTTTCATCCTTTCAGACCATTGATGTTTTATCCCACAAATAAATTACCGACACTGTACAAACAAACCCACTCAGCAACTCTGGGAAGGTTGTGTTGGCTGTCTTCAGAAGCACAACTGTACTTCTAAATAGTTGCATTTGTGGTTCGCCCGGTGTTAGAAACCTGTTTATATAGTAAGACATTTGAGAGGACATGTTGAGAACTGTTGTCTGTGGATGACTAGTACTGATTATCCAAGGAACCAGATCCATTGTTCCACCAGCAAACTCGAAAGAAGTACGGAACCGTGTCAAGTATAAAATTCTGTGTCGGCTTGCATGCGGAGTTTATAGTGTGTTTGAAAAAATTACACAATTTCCATCACGACTTTTTGGGGAATAGTGCTTTGAACTGATTTTTAGGTGACGGATTAAATGGATTAAATTTAATCATTTTATGAATACACAGTACTTTTATGATTAAAGTTGAATCCGCAACATGCTTAATCCGTCGTTACTCTATGAATATGTCTTGGATTAAAGTTTAATCCGGCAGCATTTTATGAATTGGTTTTTATTCGGCGGATTAAGTTGATCTGTTTAAGTCACGGACTCATATAATTTCGTTTAATTCGATTCGATTCGTTTAGTTTAACGATTAAGGTTAAATGAGGTTAAGGTTAAGTTAAGTTAATTTAATGAAGGTTAAGTTAATCCGTTTAATCCATTTTATGAAAAGACCAGTAGAGGCATATTTTATAAAAAGGTCAAGAGCTCTGCTCAGTTTATGGAGTTCTGAAGTAAACTATAAATACATATTTGCACATTTTAATCTTTTTTCAAAATAATAAAATTTAGGCTATTTGGATAAGATTTTAGTAGATTGACTTTGTTAATCCGTCAGGTACGACCCGCCATACTTCCATCTGCGTTAGTTCCAAAACGCAGTCGTCTTGGACATACGCTAATAGCGTATCTCCATCAACGATAACTGCAACAGCGGCATGCCGGCATGGGTTTTGAAGCGGATGGAGCGGGAGTGGAGCGGATCAGATCGACAGTCATCTTCGTGTGCCGATCTGACCCGGTCCACATCACTACTGTGGAAATAATTATCCCAAGTTTCTAGACACTATTTCTCGTTCGTGCTATAGTTTCCCGATTTCACGAAATTTCTGCTTTGAACAGCCAGAGCTGACCAAGGAGATAAAATCCATCAATTGAATTTATAACAGGAAGAGGTACTTACCTAGTGGCTAAGTACTCGCAAACTTCCTGCTCAAGTTTAGCTCAAAGCTTCTCAATCAGTCTCGGAGAGAAAATGCTATTTGGTGAGGATAGGAACTGCTCCACTGCTACACTGACGAATGCACATTCTTGTTCATTAAAAATCTGCCCATAATGTAAAATGTCCATGATTGCCCTTTGACTGCTCTTGGTCTCCAATCTTTCATGGATAGGACTACCGTTAAGGTTTAAAGAATTTCCAGCAGGTCATGCTTCTGTATTCGTTTCATGTGCCACAGAATTGAATCGAGGAGGCATCCTTGATAGTTTATCTGTCCAGAAATGAGCTGACACTGCGTGTCGAATTCGATTCAGAAGATCAGACATCGTATGTCTTTAAGAGAATAGCAACAGGTGTAGCGGATCATATCTAATTATTTATAAATGTTTTACACTACCATATATTTACCCAGTTTTTGCATTGCTGAAGAAGTTCGTGGTCGATTGTTCTGTAAATGTTGAGGGTGGCACCGCATTGCAGGAAATTCGTAAGTTCGCATAAAGTGCAGTCACAGGACGTAGTGCAGTACGGCTGTAAATCAACACAATCGCAGTCACCGCCGCGTCCTTTCATTCGTTAGACCATTGATGTTATCCCACAAATAAATTACCGACACTGTACAAACAAACCCACTCAGCAACTCTGGGAAGTTTCTGTTGGCTGTCTTCCGAAGCACAACTGTACTTCTAAATAGTTGCATTTGTGGTTCGTCCGGTCTTAGAAACCTGTTGATATAGTCAGACATTTGAGAGGACATGTTGAGAACTGTTGTCTGTGGATGACTAGTACTGATTATCCAAGGAACCAGATCCATTGTTCCACCGGCAAACTCTAAAGAAGTAGGGAACCGTGTCATGTATGAAATTCTGTGTCCGCTTGCATGGCGGAGTGTATAGTGTGTTTGAAAAAATTACACAATTTCCATCTCGAGTTTTTTTAGGGAAAAGTGTTAGCTACTTTTGTGCTGCTCCAACTGGCTGTAGTTGCAATCAAATGCGCCTAGATTGAACGATAGTGCTTTGAACTGATTTTTAGGTGACGGATTAAACGGATTAAATTTAATCATTTTATGAATACACAGTACTTTTATGATTAAAGTTGAATCCGCAACATGCTTAATCCGTCGTTACTCTATGAATATGTCCTGGATTTTCCTTTAATCCGGCAGCATTTTATGAATTGGTTTTTATTCGGCGGATTATGTTGATCTGTTTAAGTCACGGACTCAACTCTAGTCCGTTTAATTCGTTTAGATTGACTTTGTTAATCCGCCAGGTACGGCCCGCCATACTTCCACCTGCGTTAGTTCCAAAACGCAGTCGTCTTAGACATGCGCTAATGGCGTATCTCCATCAACGATAACAGCAACAGCGGCATGCCGGCATGGGTTTTGTCCTGACTCGATTCGGTCCAAACTCTCTAGTTGATTTATATCGGCAATGTCCGCGGTGGAAATCCTAATGAGACATGAATTGGTCATGCTGGTTCGGCTACCACAGAGCCAGTCGCATTCCGTAGACTGATGTCCGTCTGAGACTTCTTTTTGGACTCAGTGTCCGTTGGGCAATTGTCAAGTTTCCAATGTCAGCGTCTGTTGTCTTAACGCCGTAATTTGCAGCGTTAATTGAGTTCTGAAGTATAGAATACCAAGAGTAATTAATGATAAGAGCGTGACACTATGTAAGGCTGAGGTGACATGAATTAAATGGATAATAAAAATAACACCTATAGCCTTAGACTAAATTTGACCACGCCACATATCTTTTTGAATATTATTTACAACAATAACAGCAAGTCAGATAAACAACTAATAAATGCCAGAAAAACTGGACTAAACCAGTAATGTTATTACTATTTGCCAACTTAGTTGATTAAATCTTACATGGTTTTTATTTCTTCCCTTGATAGTAAATATATTTGAGCTTAGCGCAATACACTAAGCCTAGTCTGTGTTATCACAGCAAAACCTATGCTTTGTTCGCTAACGGCTAACCCCCCACAAATTGACCCATCACTTCAAAAAAATTTGCACACTATGTTCGTGTTCTAAAGCTCGCAACAGACGCACACTGAACCAACTGAACCGTTGTGTTTTCGAATTTCATAATGTAAGCGTAGTGGCGAAATTTTGTTTGAAGTGATAGGCCCAATTTGTGGGGGGATCAGCCGTTAGCGAACAGCATCGTTTTGGCTCTCACAACAGAAACGTGGCTTAGTGTCATACTCTTATTATTATGTACTCTTAAAAATACGCATTTCCACATTGTAAGCTTTCTTCTAAATGATATGTCTATTTGCAGGATTAGAAGATGTGATGCTGCACTAAAGGGAGATCAAATTCTTTTGATTCTGGCTTGAATCAACTGCCAAAATAGCTTAGTATTATCTTTTTGACAACGGCATATGTATATTGTCACGCCGAAGCTTTGGATTCTTCTGCTTTCACTGACTAGCCGTTTTTGAGAAAATGAGTTTGACAGCGTAGAATCCTCGTCCAAGCTGCAAGCGTATATTACTTTAGTCTGTCTTAAAACGAATAATGAAAATTTACGCCAACCGCAGATTGTTTAATGGTTTTTTGGTTGTTCTAGGTCTTTTATAGCATTTAGCCAGCTCATTAATATACATGTTTTATGGCTTAATGTTATTCTAAAAACGGCTTCACTGAAACACGTAGATTGTTGGTCAAACCAAGAGTACATAATGATAAGAGTATGACAAGCGTCACACTCTATGCAGTGAAGGCCAAAACTATGCTATACGCGCTATCGGCTGATCCCCCCACGAATTGACCCCTCTCACACCACCTCTATATGGGTACGTGGTCCAAACGGGAGTCGCACACTGCTTTGCATAATTACACGTTGAAATTAACACCGCCCCAATTTGAGGAGGGGATATAAGCGTGTATGTTTAACACTTGTATGTAGAAAACATGCTAAGCAAGTGAGCGACCACCGTATGGGACTATGCACCCATATAGGGGCGGTGTGAGAGGGGGTCAATTCGTGGGGGATCAGCCGAAAGCGCGCACAGCATAATTTTGGCCTTCACTGCATAGAGTGTGACGCTTGATATACTCTTATCATTATGTACTCTTGGCCAAACCGTATATACTGTATCTTCCCCTAAAGCAACATTATTTCGAAAGTTCTTATTGCAATGGTGTTATTCGGAGGGTTATGCCCAGAGTTTTCCAAGCAGCCCTCTGGTGCGCGTTATCTAGAGCCGTTATCTTGTGTCCATTCGCTATACATGTGGCTTTCATTCACAGCAGTTTTCTGTCTTCCCTAGAGCCAATACTAAGGTTTATTGGCAAGGCGCAGCAAGAGAATGCAAGGGGGGGAACTGAGATTTTGCCCCATGATTCAACATAACCTCTTCTATACATTCCTGGTGAAATCGTAGTCCATGCTTTTTGTGATTCCGTAATCTGATCATTAAATTGAGCACCTAAATTTACCTCTTACATCTACATCTACATCTACAATTTACCTCTACATCTTACCGAAACAACCAACCAACCAGTCACTCACACCGATGTTCAACAAGAAACGAGCATCCAGGAATGAAATAGCGGAACAATGATAGCCCTTCTACTGGAAAAGGCAACAAAATGCGTTTGGGGAGAAAAGTTGCAGCTTAACTGGCGTGACTTTGCTTATAAAAGAATTTATTTTAGAACGTTGCTGGCTAATTAGTGTTTTGATATACGGATCAAATCTAATGTTTTGTCATTACTTTTGAGTTTTATTGTATGTTGTCTGTGAAATTTTGAAGTATTTAATGTGATCTCCGACATGGTTCTTATCATCGGAATAAAACAAATTCTGGTCAAATGTAAAAGTTATTATGCAAAACAGGAGCTAGAGCGTGGTGACAAATCGCCATCGGGATAACTTCAATTTCTTCAGTCCTGTCGCGTGATAAAAACAATTTTTTGTATTTTATATGCTTCAAGCATCAGGCTTTGGTTCAAGTTGCTCCAAATCTGTTCTCTTTAAATTTCACATAATCAAGAGTGTACAGTAGATAGATGTACAGTGTAAGAACCAAACCAAAACGATGTTCTGCACGTTAACGGCCGCCCTCCCAGCAAATCAAACTTTGGATCGTTATGTTGAAACTCGACGCAGACACAATTTATACATATACACTGCTTGTGTTTTCGAACATAGCACTTGAACATGGAGTGAGTGGAAAATTTCGACCGCATACGGTTTGTGAAGAAAGGGTCACCCGTTAGCGTTCAGAGCTTTTCTCTGATAACAGAGACCGTACCTAGCGCCATATTTTATCATTACTCTGGATATACCCAAAGTTAATGATAAAACAAGACACTGCGACTGTGCCCTCTAGAGTTGAACATGAGAAAGGGTTAATTTTTATCCTTGGTTAAGTGTACCACCACTTTTTGTGTTATTACATCTGTATTTTATTGTACAATTATGTATGACCTGAGTACATAATAGATAAGAGTGTGACAGCTGGCAAGCTCTCTGTTATCAGCTGCAGGCACATGCTCTGTTTGCTAACGGCTGTGTGCTCACTTCAGAGGAATTTGCACGCGTTAGCGTTAGCATCTTTGGTTGTCTACTAGCTTTGATTAGGCTCTGGTCATAGTAGCGGCCCTGGGTCCAGGCCCGGCCCATTCAATTTCTTATACATGAATACAAACAGGTGCACAAACACAAACACAAGTTTTACAGACTGAATAAAAACCTGACTGTTACTGTGCTGGCTTGGCGTCATATAATTAGACAAGTTCACTTCTTGGACGACATTTCAATTTGTAGTGAAGAATGTTAGCGGGGAACTGTGCGTGCTGTCAAGAGTACATAATATAAGAGTGTGCCTAGTGGCCACCCTTCACTTCAAAGAATTTTGTGCGCTATGTTTGTGCTCTAAAGCTCGAAGCAGGCACAAAATTCGCGCACGCACTGCTTGTGTTTTCGAGCTTAAGCATACAAACATAGAGCGAGTGAGCGTACCCCCGCTTCGACTAGGTTCTGATTTGCGGGGGGGGTTACTAGGGTCTGATTTGCGGGGGGGGGCGTTAGCGAGCAGAGCATAGTTTTTGCTCTGATAACATAGAGTGTGCCTAGTGGCACACCGTTATATTATGTACTCTTGGTGCTATCCAATATTAATCATTTCATTAGTTATTATTTATTACTGGTGTCATAAATATATCTAATTTATAACCTCGACAGAAGTCCAGTCAGCTGCGGGATTTTTCACTGGGGTTAAAGTTACAGTTTTACTTTGGACGACGTTTCATAGCAATCAGAGTAAAAAATGCAGCTATATTAAAATCCTGGAATGTTAAATGTTAAATCCAACTGATAAGCAGCTGACATACTTAACATCATGAAATATTCATATTGTTCTACTCTTTTTTAGCTTGTGAACACAGTATTCACTGCAACACCTTTTCAATATTGTGTGTTGG
>JASAND010019636.1:0-17673 GCA_030248195.1 Trissonchulus latispiculum | reverse complement strand
TTTCAAAATTGTAGCTGCGATTCTATTTTGTGGTCTAATGACATGTCTTGAACTTTACCGGAGTAGCTTCGGACTCTTTCGGAGGGCACCCGGGGCCTCTCTCACCGGTTTGTCAGGCACGTGGTGCGGTTAGGCATGTTGTGTTTTATACGTACACATTTTATTAACGTTGTTTTATTTATTGTCCTTATTGTATTTATTTATTGTAATTTTACTAGTTTTTGCGACTAATTATTTTCGTTTTGTGTTTTAGGCTTCAATTCCTTTTTTGGTTGCCGGTATGGGCCTACCCTCCCCTCCTCTGGACGTCCTCTGTGGTATTTGTTTTGTAGTCTGTCTTGTATTGTGGTTGGGAGGTTTATTGTGTATAAGTTTGGTATGAAAATTTTTCTGTTTTCTTTGATCAAAATTGGGCTTTTGCAAGGGAATGCGGGGCGAAACTGGAAAGGGTGATGAGTCGTCGCTCCGGTTGGAGAGGCGCATTCGAAAGCTTCGGCTGAAGAACAACAGTCGGTCGGGGGGTTCAGATCAGGCAGACCAGCCTAGATGTTCAGTCTGGGGTAACCCCGGAGTCAAACTTGTCATTGAATTGCCCAAAACTGCTCTCTATAACCCGTCGAGGTCTCTGCGGTCGCGTTCCAGCGAGGCCAAGGATTCCTCGACCGGTTCAGATCAGGATCCCGTTTTGTGCAATGCAGCAGCGGCTCATCGTTAGTCCAGGCAGGGTGGGATTATGGTTTTGGCCCGTATTGGCTGGGGGGAAATCTATGTTGTGTTACTAACTTTTGGGGGGATTTTGTCTTCTTGCGTTTACTCTAGAATGATTTAAGTACCTGATTGATGTGTTTACTTTCAAAATTGAGTTTTCTATTTCCTTCGACGCTTTACTTTCTTGTTTTCTGCTAAAATTCCTACCTAAATTGTACTTGATTCTTTTCGATTTAAATTGTGCAGGTACTAGTTGCGTTTTAAAATTTTTATTCTTTTTACCATTTTAACGATTTATACTTTTCTTAGGCAATAGTACTGGGGGCATTCCATCCTGTCGTATCCCGGCGGGTCCGTGGTTGCCCGTCGCCTGCGGTCGCCCTCAGGGAGGCCAAGGGTGGGCGGTCAACCCCGGACCGGCAATTCTGACTCCGTAGTTGTATTTTCCGATTCTTTGCGATTGACACAGTCCGCGGCTGCTGACGGTCGGGCTCAGCCAGGCCAACGGTTGCCGTGGACTCGTGTCTCCCTCTCTCAAAATTAAGTCGGGCCTTGTATTTGCACTGTAGGCCGTAGCGCCTAATATTTACTGTCTTGTTGGCCTGTGGGCCTGAACTTTTGGTTGTTACGTAGGTTGTGGTTTTGTTTTGTTGTTATTAGTTTTTGTTTGTTATTAATCTGTAGCATACTAGTTTCCCTTTCCCTTCCCCCCCCTGTCCTTCTTTGACTGCGAGAGCTTCCCCTGTATCTATTATTGTTTTGTATGGTTGTACTGTCCCCTGGTCCCGGTCTGTTACGGGTGGCCCACGGGTTTCTGTTATCTCTGTCTGGAGTTGGGCCTGTGAATCTCGGTGATGAGGTGGTTCGGTGCTGGTTCCGTGCGGGTCGCTTGTGCCGAGGGGCACCGGCCCGCGTCCCTGGCGGCACGGTCCTCGATCTTGGTCTGGTCCTCTGTCCGTGGCTTGGTCCTTCCACTGGCCATCTGTGGTTTACTATTTGAACTTTATATATTTAAGTCTTTTGTTGTGATGATATGTGTCTTGTCGGTTCTGTCCCCATGGCCTCGCTAGTCCCCCTTCCCCCTTGTCCCTTTTGAGCTAATTTTGTTTTTGTTTGTTTCTACTGTTTCACTTATCCTTGTCTTTTTACGATTTAGATTTAATCTTGGTGGGGAGAGTTATTGGTCATTGTCGTGGGTTTCGTCCGGGGGTTAAATTTTCTTTAAATTTTCTTAAAACTCTTTCCCTATTTCTTTATTTTCCTGAGCTTTTCTGTATTTGGGGTGGGTGGTGCTCGCTAGCTCGGCTCTGCCGTTCTATATCATGTAGTATTTTATTTTGTTCTTTTCGGGTCTTTTCTATTTTTCTAACTGGTGTTTGTTTCTCTATTTTCTTTCTAATGTGGTGCGAGTTTACTTTGCTAAAAATTTTCCTCTTTTCCATGACTGCCATTTTGTTGCCTTGTTACTACCTTGCCATGTCATTCTGTGCAGCTATTTTTGCAACATATACGCTTTATTTTGTATTTGCTTTAAAACGTGGCATTGTTTTGACTTAATTTTTGCGATTCGATGGGGGTTTATTGTCCTCCGGAGTTGTGGCAACCAACTCCGGAACTGTTGTAGTTTATGTTAGGTTGTCTCGGAGCGTGAATTTCTGTTTCTATTTTCTTCCTTGCATACTCCGGAGCTGTTTGATTACTTTCGTTTTGATTTTTCTCTCTAAAAACCTCAGCTTCGGTTACAAAATTTTACTCCGGCCTTGGTCCTCGATTTTTCATCTTACTCCGGAGTTCACTTTCTGCTTTCCTTTGTCGGTAAAAGTTCCTCCGGAGCAATTTTTTCTGCTTCTCTATGGTGTTTTCTATCTAAAAACGTTATTCTGGTGGCCGGTTGTGGCATCGGTTGTTTGTTTTGAGGGCTCCGGAGTACCTGTCTCTTTTGTTGCCTGCGTCCTCGTCGTGGCTCAAGGGTGTCCTAGCCTTTCTCTTTTGTGTGTAATCGGTGTAGTATGTGTCTATGTGTTGAGTTGTGTTTTCCCGATATGTTTCGGAGTAGTTTTAGCGTGTCTCAGAGCACCCGTGTGTAGTATGTTGGGGCCTGAGTAGTGTTCCCGAGTAGTCGACCTCGAGGGATACGCCAAAATTTTATCTTTTCCGGTGACTTCTAAAACATGTTTTATCTTTACTAGTAGGTAGGGTACGAAGGTTAATTTGATTTTATTACTAACCCTTGAGCCCTTGACCGCGGCGAGGTCGCGCGTTTCAAAAGAGGGGGTATTCTGTGAAGTATTTCAATCATTTCGAAAGTTCATTTCATCTGAAATTATAAAAGTGTACTGCTAACTTCACGATAAATTCATATTTCGTCAGTTTCATTTGAATTTCTAAAAATGTAATGCTAAATTCACGACCGGTCAAACTAAATTATTACTTCTGTGTACGGTCCAAGGCCGGACTAGCTAAATCTCTGAATCATTCAAAATTCAAGCGCGCAGTTAGTTGGCTTTTATTCTTGATACAGGTGGGCTGCTCCATTCTGCACATTAGTCACGCCCCATTGATTTCAGAAGTTTAGGCGCCATTCTTGTCCCCCTTTGTCTGGGCGGGGGTTTTGTATTCAAGGTTTGTAAGTTGTTTAGTGTATTTTAAGAGATTGTTCTGGTGCTTTTGTTTTGCCTGTCCTTTTCTTTTGAAATTTATAGTGGAATTGCTATTTTCTTGTAATAGTTTGGTGTAATTTTGAGTCGGAAAGTAAAACTCGCATTTTTATTAAAGTAAACTTGTATTTTTAATTAGGTCGTTTCTTCTTTTCTGTAGGCTAGGGTAATCTGACGTTAGGTGTCTTGGCATGCGCACACTCAGAGAACCTTTGCAATCTTCAAATTCTCCAGAAATTCGCCTGTCGGGAGTCACGCTCTCAGAGCGTACTTTCTACAAGTCTATTTCTGTGATTTAAATTCGTTTGTCCAGAGATTTACTCGACCTAATCTCTACACTGTTAATACTTGTATGGATTATTGCTATGCGTAATCATGAAAGTGAGAAACTTTGTTACCTGTTGCTAGATATCGTAGGGTCAAAGCCAGTCGTTGCTCGACTGATATAGGCTCCCTCATTAATATAGGCTTAGGCTTAACTGCATTTGCAGTCGAATTTCAGAGACATCAAAGTTTTTGCTGTTTGATTCGATTGCAAATTTGAAAAATAAATCTTGCAATCTGTAAAATATTTGTGTCTCTGCTTTTAAAATATTGACTTTAGTTAAGAAAGCAAACTGTTATTTGAAATGGCTGACCCCGAATCCATTTAAATTTGATTGGCTCCCTCCAAAAGTTTGGAGCAAGTCTGGTCTAAGTTTGGTGAAAGTCTGGTGTTCGAAGTCTGATTAGTGTGAAAACTTAATTTGGTGAAATTTTTCTACCAGACTTGAGCCTGGTACACGTCTAGTATGGTGAAAGTCTGGTGGTGTACGGCCGCACAGCCACAAAACAGCCACAGAACCCTTCACTGCGTACCTAGCCATCTAGCCTAGCCTATCCATGGAAACAAGGCAGCTGACACATGACCAAGACTGCGACTGCTCTGAATCAGAATCAGTTTGGAATAGACTTGACTACTGCCAGGGCTGCCATCAAACGGTACATAAAAGAAGAATGCCGCAGACTCTGGATACAGTATAACTCCGAGAATATTTACGACGCCCACCCTTCACGAGAAGAAACCTTGACCCAGATGGAGCGTTACGTTCTGTCACAACTCCGTTGCAAAATCCACTCCCCACCATACATGTGCTTGTGGGGGAGAGGGTTTCACCACCCAGACCTGGATCTCACCCACCCCGTAGGGGCCCCTCTCCCCCCAGAAACCGGATTTTTCCGGTTTTTTTGGAAAAAACCCAGAAAAAATCCGGTTTTGGCGGCCGGCCGCCGGTTCAGCCGCCAAGACGTCCCGTCCTGCTCTCTACTCCTAGCTAAACAACGGTTCCGACTAGGATTATCCCATTCTCCAACCTTCCCGGACTGTGATAGTGAGAAGGATGACCTCCTCCTGCACTGTCCAAACCACACCTCTGCCGGACGGACGCATTTGGGGATCAGGCCGCAACTGGACATCCTATCCAAGGGTCCCCGGGTTCTGGCTTTCCTCCGGAATGTGGGGCGGATCTGATCTGTCCAAACTACGTTGAGTTCCCCCCCCATGCTGGTCCAGGAACAGGAAGAAGAAGAAGAAGAGCATTTGCATCGAGATACTCAAAACTACATACTTCAGGTGGTACCACTAGTGGGATTTCCTATGTAATCTTGGAATGGATGAATCAATCTTGACAAAACTTTAGGAGAACCAAGTTTGATAGGCAGCTTATCTTTGCGCAAAATTTTGATGTGGGAACGCTAACTTCGCTAGCTGTCATCACAATTTTGCGCATGCGTAAATATCAAAAATTTCTTTAAGTTTTGTATGATAAATTTAGCTCCACTATCTGAACAAACACAAAAGAAATTTAAAACGATGCCCTTATCTCTTCTACGTGGCTTCTATTAACAGGCTTTGGATGCCGCGGCGGGAGTGGATACTTCGGGTCGGTCAGGGGCTGCTGCTACCGTGGAAGAATGAGAATCCGGTCTTTCCAGAACCCAAGCTTCCTCCTGTGCGTGCTGTATGTTTCCTTTGAGAAATATAAGAAACGCCTGCAGGCCTTGATTTCGTGAGCTCCTGTTGATATTATTTATGAGCGCCAACCTGCCGCCTTGCATCCAAATTGTTTGTTTGCTGGCTTTGATCCGTCGTTTTGGGCGTGTACTGTCGTTTTCTTGCTTTAAAACTGAATGAGGTGGTTGTTTTCGATTCTGTTGAAATTTTAGGGTATGGTCCGTATGAGATAGCATCTTCTTTGCAGATGCGATTTCTAGAACTCTTTCACCGATGCGCTAATATCCTGACATGAGCAGTTTACAAGAGTTATTGAAGGTGATCATGAGGCTTGGGAAAAGCGTGCTCAACAGCTAAAGGATGTTGTCGCTGATTTGGAATCCAAAATTTTTTCTCATCGTTTGATGTCAGAAAACAATGTGGGAAAAAACTGTCAAGTCATCTTTTTCAAGGGTAGTCGCATGCTTAAATGTCCAATATGTATCCTCTTCAGCCAGATCCGAAGTTAAAAATTCAGGATAAGCATATTACGCTTCGATGCCACAAATTTGGGGTCAACGAGTATCCGTACCAGTTTCATAAACTTTCTGATTGGTTTGGGTTGTATCAGCCGGCGCGAGAAATTGTCCAAACTGGGTTAACTTTTTACTTGCTGCTAAGAGAGGTGCTGAAATTCTCCTGACGCATTCGGTTCCCAAAAATTCCACATTGAGTCGAATGTGGCAGGATAATGAGTAGGTAGTCTGTGCTGTTTATATGCTAGATTGTTTGACGGCTAAAGTTCGATCTTGTTCCCAGTTGTATAATGATTTGCGAAAATCGGGGGTAGTTTATTTAGCTGAAGCCGTAAGCGAAGACAAATATTGGGGTATTGGTATGGAGTTTTCTCAATTGTTTCGAAAATCAGCTACTGAAGTCCGTAAAATTATGTTGAATCCAAAAACTCGGGGAAAAATTAGATGGGAAAACTTTTGATGATTCTTCGTGCAGAATTGGTTCCAAGTTTGCCCAAAGAGGTCGATGACGAGGATAAGGCCCGGTGCAGGCGGGAAGCTGCCTTTCGGCAGAGCCGGAGTTGATTTTTTTGTTGTTAAGTCAAATATCGTCTACTTATAATAGCAAAACACTCGAGCAATCTTATTTTTACACTGGGGTATTTTTTGTAGAATACGTTGCTAGTGGCAGCCGACTAGGTCGCATAGTCAATTCATCACAATCGTTGGGAAAAATTTGGTCATGTTTTTCTAAAACCTGCATTTTGTATAATAGCAGCCTGCGGGATAGCAATTGGAAGATGACCATGCATCCAATAATTGGAGTCTTGAGACATCCAATCGACACCTTTAGTTTAATTTTATCGCTTGTGTAGCTTAAGTAGTAATGCATTATTTGATCTCTGCAAAAATGACGACTTAGGAACGTCAAAATAAGTAATTTCGCTATATCTCATGCTAAAGAAAAACTAGAAATTTGCTTCAAAAAGTAGAAATGCAGCACAACGAGGTCGTTCAAACGGATATAGTAATATCTGTGCAACTACTGTCAACCTGTCAAAAATTGGCAAAAACTGTCCTGAAGGCAAATGTCGAATTATTGAAGCGGAATTGCACGTAGGGTAGGACGCTAAAAGAACTTCTTTTGAAACGTTTGATCAAATTTGATCTTGATTTGAGTCGTCAACCAGCAATACGTGCCCAAAAGGAATCATCACTGTAAATGGGCGCTTCAAAACCATTTGAAAATTGCTTTCCAGAAATCAAACTTGACGCATTTTGGATATTGCAATCCCAAACTTGTTCATTACTTCAGGAATCTGCAAATTGAGACAAGAATCATATGAAAGATCTTGGTTTAACTGTTACCTCAAACTTATAGTCGTTCTACCGCAGCTAATTTTTGATTAAGGTGCTGGTTGGCTTTCCGATATTTTTGACTCACACAGCTTTGATCCTTTACGTAAATAGATAAAACTTACGAAATAACCTATTTTCGCGCTCTTTAACATTCTAGGACCAGTCCATATTTTTAGGCCAAATGATAAGAAAGTTGTGGTTTTTGGCCTTAGGCCTCCAATAGGTAGACGAGACACCGGATTGGTTGTTATGTCTGGAAAGAGGACACAAAAATGGGCATTCTTGTGTGTTACAACCTTTGAGCTATCTCCAGCGGTTAGGTCAGTATAAGTAGAAAACTATTTTTGGGGTCAAAAATGGCCATTTTCGAGGAAATCAGTTTTTTCCAAAATTATTGCCAAGCCTTACTTACGAACGATTTTGTCAGTTTATACTCAACAGATACACTGTCTAATTGCAGATTTTTCCATGCTTAAGAGGGATCACGTTTTAGCCCATTTTTCGACCATCTCCGATTATGCTAATTTTCACATATTTTGTAGTCCCAATAGGTCCTCAAAACAAGACAAGACAACTTTGCGTGATATTGCTTCTATCGTTCTGTACCTTTATAGGTGACCGTGGCATGTGTTAACATAGGAAAATGAAAAGGTTAGGTTAAACGTTTGTGGCAGACAAATTTTTCGCTGTATGAAAGATACAGCTCACAATACTGCACATACAAGCTGTTTTGTTGAACTCGAGAAGTCTGTTAAACAAGGTTGTTGATTTTAATTTTGAAATAATTTCTGAAGAAACCCCAGACTTTTGTAACAGAAACGTGGTTAAAAGATGACATACCTAACTCTGTTATGAAATGTGGCAGTGTATATAATA
Organism: Trissonchulus latispiculum; assembly: GCA_030248195.1. Lineage (NCBI taxonomy): Eukaryota > Metazoa > Nematoda > Enoplea > Enoplida > Ironidae > Trissonchulus > Trissonchulus latispiculum. Next base: position 9,586 of record JASAND010019636.1, on the reverse strand, counting down.
TTTACAGGTGCGATAGATCTGAGGCAAAGGGGGGCGGAGTAGCTACATTTGTTAAAAGCTGTTTGAAATCTGAAGAGGTTAAAATTCCTAAGAATGTTGATATTGACGCTGTTTGTGTTAAAGTGAACATTGGTAATAGAGAACTACGAACATTTACAGGCCCGGTTACCATGACTAATCTGATCACTTATTTCAAGCAACTCCTTGAAGTTTTAATTAATTACAATTTACCTTTTATTCTGGTTGGAGATTTTAATTACCCGATGTGGATTGTGTTAATGAAAAAGCAACAATACGTTACAGACAAGATGAGTGTTTAAACCTTTTTCTTTCTTTTAGACTTACTCAACGTACCTACTTACTTACTTTGGATCTAATTTTTGTTAATGAATGTAGCCTTGTTGATAATATGTCTGTGAAACCTCCGTTGGGTAACTGTGATCGCAACGTTATTGTTTTCGATATTTTGTCGGGCTGGGAATATACACCTATTTTGAAGATTCCAAGATTTTTATGGCCAAAAGCCGATAATGCTGGCATATATAGAAACTTACAGTGTATTAATTGGGGAATGTTGTTTAATAACAAATCCGTGGAGGAAATGTGGGTTTAAAAGTACTTGCTTAAATTTGATGGCAAATTATGTTCATACAAAGATGGTCTCTCATTCTTCCATGAGGAAATGTAGGTACTCAAATTATGTTAAAAGAATGATGCACAATAGCATATCAAAGCTGTAAAGCGCTCTTAAGAAAATACAAAAATGCCTGTAAGGTTTGCTCTTAAGCAATCACAGATATTAACTTGCAAAGAGAGTCTAGTTTATTTCAGAGTCTAATACAAGGAGGTTTTTAATTATGTGAAAATAGTTTTAGCAATCACAATTCTGTTACATTATTGGTAAATAATGGTATGCAAACTACTGATAATTTTGATATGTCGAATACTTTTGGTAAACAATTTCTTCCGTATTTGTTCTTGATGATGATACGTACCCAAATATCAAATACATTATCCTCTTTTACCATAACTCGGAAACATGTTATAGATTCTATTGCTTCTTTGACGGCTGGCTCAAGTGGGGGCCAGAAAATTTGCCTGCAATTTTTTTCAAAACGTTCAGCGAGCTTCTAGCAATTCCTTTGCAGACAATTTTTCAAAAAACCTTTGATACATCCAAGATTCCGAAGGGATGGAAACATGCTATCGTTGTACCTATCTATAGAGGGAAGGGTAGTAAATCTGAAGCTGTAAATTACCGACCAGTCAGCTCGACTTCTATCTGTTGTAAGTTAATGGAACGTGTATTAAAGAAACAATTATATAACTATTTTGTTAGTGCCAATATTCTTTCGAAACACCAGCATGGTTTTGTTTCGGGTAAATCTACAAAAACTTAGCTTTTAGATTGTCTAAATGATTGGGTAAATATTATTGATGTCAAAAACCCAGTTGACGCAGTCTATATTGATATAAGCAAAGCGTTCGACACTGTTTGCCATTCCAAAGTACTTGTACAAATTAAGAAAATAAAGAGTTCATCCAAAATTCCTATCTTGGATTGAGGAATTTTTTCGGATAGAACACAAGCAGTGAAAGTGAATGGTGTTATGTTGAGCTCATTCAAGGTAGTCAGTGGTGTTCCAGAAGGTAGTGTGCTTGGTCCGTTACTGTTTTTGGTCTATATAAATGATGTGGTCAGTCGTCTGGGATTAAGCAAGATTAAGATTGATGCTGATGACGCTAAATTATATTTCACATGCAAAACGCAAAAGAATTTCAAAGTCTGTTGAACGATATTTCTAATATATTTGGGCAAGCGAAAATCAATTGAAAATTGCAATTGAAAAATGTGTCCTTGTTCACTTTGGATATAATAATCCAAAGCAGGTATATGTTGTTAATGGAGTAAAAATTCCCACTGCTGTAATTGTTAAGGATTTTGGTGTGTTTGTTGATGAAAATCTCAAATTTTCTGCACATTGTGTTAAAATTGCTGCCAAGGCAGCTCAGCGATCAAATTTAATTTTAGCTTTCTTTGTAGTGATAGGTATTTTCTTCGTGCAATGTATCTGACGTATGTTAGATTTTTTGTCGAATTTAATTCTGTAATCTGGAGCCCTCATCTTAAAAAGGACATAAAGACCATTGAAAGTGTACAAAAGCAGTTCACGAAGAGAATACCAGGATTACAAAATATGCCATATTCTGAAAGACTTAGAATACTTGGGATAGAAAGTCTTGAAGCTGTTCGTATTAACGCTGATTTGTTGCAGTGTTTTAGAATAGTTCATAGGATAGACAACTTTAATGTTGACGACTATTTTTGTTTTCGGACCAGTAGTGGACTAAGAGGTCATAACAAAACCTTACCTTCTGCAAAGTTTCGTAGAAATGAATAAGTACTTTTTTAGTAACCGTGTAGTGCAGATATGGAATAATTTATCGTCAGAACTTGTAGGCTCTCCAAATATGAACATATTTAAGCGTAATCTGAAGGATTGGGATGTTTCTAGGTTCTGTCAATTGTTTTAACTGAGCACAATATAAGCACTCTTCGCACTTTTTCCAGCAATGTTTTATTTCGTTTGACTTTACGACTTTTGTTTCTTGTTTTGGATGCACGTAAGTAGTTGTACTGCAGCAACTCTGTATAATCCTTTTCAATAAAGTGTTTACTGTATATTTGTATATGTGAGCGCTTTATCTGAATAAACTTATTATTATTATTATTATTATTATTATTATTTTTATTATTATTATTGTTATTATTATTTATTATTATTATTATTATTATTATGTTAAGGACATATTGTAGAGTGCAGCTATGTAAAGTCTGACCAAAAAATCTTGAAACCGAATTGTGATCGCCTGTCCTGAGTTAACCTTTGAAGTTAGTCTATATAAAGTATATATTTCTAGAAACCTCAGGAGGAGGAAAATCCGGTAAAACCATCATATCCGGTCTATATCCGGTCATGGAATACCAAATCTATAAAAACGCTTCAGATTCGAAAAGAGAATGCTAATTAATTCATAATCTAGTATATTGGTCCTTGGCCCGAGACATTTCCGAAAATCCGGTCACATCCGGTTCATGTCCGGTAACGATGTCTATGTTACAAAAACTGTACAGCAAGATTGGTAGCTCGTATAGTTTAGCTGATTGAATTTTTAGATTCAGCGGGTCTAAATTAGTCTGCATACGAAATTTTGCTCGATTTGTACTAAAATTGCGTGATCTGGTCGTATCCGGCTCGAAAAAAACAGAAAAATTGGTTTTTCCGGTCTGGTGCTCGGAATCGCGGATAGAAAACCTTTTTGGCACAGTGAATATTTGGGAGGCTACAATAATGTCAAAGTGTGTGAACGTAATCGAATATCCGGTCGATTTCCGGTTCTGAGCTTTGAACTTTGAGCTTTATGGGCTATTATCTCAGTATCCGGTTTGTCCGGAAGTCAAATTATTTCATTGAAATGATATTTTGTCTATCCCTAACAAGCATCAACCTCAAATTACTTCATATGTGCTGTAATTTTTGAATGATAGCGTTTTAAAAATGGTTAAAAATAACTTATAATGCATGCGAGAAAGCTAAGCGTATGGGATCAAATCTCATGTCCGGTTTAACAATTAGACAAAATAAGAAAAATCAGCCCACTTTTAAAACGCTATCATTCAAAAATTACAGCACATATGAAGTAATTTGAGGTTGATGCTTGTTAGGGATAGACAAAATATCATTTCAATGAAATAATTTGACTTCCGGACAAACCGGATACTGAGATAATATCCCATAAAGCTCAAAGTTCAAAGCTCAGAACCGGAAATCGACCGGATATTCGATTACGTTCACACACTTTGACATTATTGTAGCCTCCCAAATAATCACTGTGCCAAAAACGTTTTCTATCCGCGATTCCGAGCACCAGACCGGAAAAACCAATTTTTCCGTTTTTTTCGAGCCGGATACGACCAGATCACGCAATTGTCCAAATCGAGCAAAATTTCGTATACAGACTAATTTCGACCCGCTGAATCCAAAAATACAATCTGCGAAACTGCACGACCTGTCCATCTTGCTGTGCAGTTTTTGTGACCTAGACATCCGGTTACCGGACATGGACAGGATGTGACCGGATTTTCGGAAATGTCTTGGGCCAAGGACCAATATTCTAGAGTATGAATTCATTAGCATTCTCTTTCCAAATCTGAATTGTTTTTATTGATTTAGCATCCGGTAACCGGATATAGACCGGATATGATGGTTTTACCGGATTCTCCTCCTCCTGAGGTTTCTAAAAATATATACTTTATATAGAATAACTTCAAAGATTAACTCACAAGCTCTCACAGTTCGGTTCCAAGATTTTTTGGTCAGACTTTACGGTGGCTTGCACCAATGACAATTAGCGGCTACTTAAAGTTAATTCCCACTTTAGTGCCGATTAACTTTTAATTCGGTCTTAAACTATTGCACCAATGACACTTAACTTAAGCACCTGTTAATCTTCATCGGTCTGACACATAAATTTTCCGTGGTTGATGATTAAATTTACGTGCTACTTAAGGTGGTGATTCCTTTTGGGCACGTATTTGGCGGCGTAAATTAAGATGAAATTTGATGAAACTTTCCGAAATAAGTTCTTTTAGCGTTCTAATACCTTCCGCTCAGTCCCGATTCAAAAATTTGAGATTTCCGGTCAGAGTGGTTTTCCAAATTTCTGAACGTTTGGCAGCTACTATACAGTTTTGACTATACTCATTCAAAAGATCTCATTGAAATTCACATTTTTGCTTTTTAAAGCAAGTTTCTAGCTTTTCTCTACCGTGAGATATAGCCGATTTTCTTGTTTTGGCGTCGAAAACTTGTCATTTTTGCAGAAATCAAATAATCCAACATTTCTTGAACTACGGAAGCCGTAAAATCAAACTATGGGCGTCGATTTGAAGGTCTCACAGGGACAAATTATCCGACGCATGATCGTCTTCCAACTGCTATCCTGTAGGCTGCTATCATGAAAAATGTAGTTTTTGCAAAAACACGAATTTTTTCCAAAGATTGTTGAGCATTCGCCATGCAAGCTGGAGGGCTGCTTCTGAACATATGTGTTCTGCACAAATATACCCAGGGACGATTTTTTAGTTGCCCCGATTGCTGCTTTCTAGCTAAAGTAATCGCTTGACAAATTTGGGAAAAGTAGGCAAAATACAGGTTACGCACACATTTCAGCTTATTTCTCTATAACGAAGAGCGATTTCACAATAAATAAAAAATCGTCCCCAGCTATTTGATGGGGGTATCGAATGATATAACCGATGTCTCGCGAAAAAATATACTTGAGTCTGCAAAAATTCTGGAAAATTATACTTCTTCTAAAATGTGTTAAAAATATTTTAGAAAAGCAACATTAGTTTCGTGGCATGCATTAAAAAGAGAACATGTCAAGCTACATTTTGATATAAAAATGGCTTCTTAACTCCAAGTAATGAATGAGTAATAAATGGTGTAAACTTTATGTGACCAAAGGGAATCACCACCTTAAAGTCGTATTTTGCTGGTGCAGGGACTTTAAGTTCCAGTTAATTGGCACTTAATTGATACTTAAGTAGTAGTTAATCGCCAATTTTGCTTTTCCAATTGGCTGAGCCTGCGTCACGTGACTTAACTCCTACTTAATCTAAGTGGCAATCAGTTAAGTATCAGTTGGTGCAACGAAATTAAGTTTCAACTTTAAGTGGCAATTAGTTAATTGCCTCTTAACTGCTGCTTAACCTAATTTCCACTTAATTTAATCACATTTGGTGCAAGCCATCGTTAGTTTGGTGCAATTACGTTGAATGACGATTTTTGGTGAAGTTTTAAAGTCAGAGTTTTGGAAAGTCAGGCTTTTTTGGACCATGAAAAACAAGACCTACAGTACACTTTTGCTTGTCCTGAATGACTAGCAAAAGTTGCGGAAATGGCCAATAGATTGCTGCACTCTACGCAGAAAAACACGTCTTATGAAAGCAGTCGTAGGTTTCTTTCAACTATAAAGTTCAAAAAACTTGCCACAAGAACAGCAAATATTGGTAAAATTGGCCGTTCTTCATAATTTTCACATTCTTTTGATAATTTCTCACTCATTATATGGTAAAAAATCACCAACCAATGTTGGCAGGTTAATATATCCATGTCTGTCACATAATGTGGCCAAAACAAATGCGTCAATGATTGCTGTGGCGGCACCGTTGATCTTCTAGGTAAAAAGTGACAAGGTATAAATTTTTGCAAACGTAGACAAATTGGATATCAGTCGATAGCTAGTGAAACGAGGAGCAACTTTTCTTATAGAACTATGGGTCTAAAATTCTGTCTGTTCAAGATAAAATGAGTTAAATTTATATTGGGAAGTCCTCCAACGTTTAGTTAGTGTTGTGCATTGGCCGGTGCGGCCAATGGCTGGCCAATGGCCGGCCATAGGCCGGCCAAGCCATTGGCCTTTGGCCGAGACAATCTCGGCCAGTTGGCTTGGCCGGCCATTGGCCGTTGGCCGGCCAACGGTCAATGGCCAACGGCCAACTGGCTGGCCGTTGGCCGTTGGCTGAGCAATGGCCGAGTGCTGGCCAAGCTCAAATTTACTGATTTTGACGTTAACTGAGTTGAAAAATTTAATTATGCTGCATAATATCGTAAACATGTTGCTAAACGTTACATTAGATACAGTACTACAGATTTTCACTTAGATGTTGACAATTTTTATCGTTATTAGCGTTATTTTACAATTAAATTTGCTAATTGCATGCAAATTTTAAGTGTGCTAATAACGTAGTTTTTAAATTTGTCTGGCGGTGAACGTCTCATCACTTTATTGCGGTCCTCCAGTAAAATTAAAACAGAGTTATCGCGGGTTGGAGCTAAATGTTTGGAAAAACTATTTTACAAATATTGTAAATTGTAAATGGTACTATTGAAAGAAAGCTTAATTAAGTTGACGCCCAATTAAGCACGGTAGACGAATAAAAATAGTAAATTCCAGCTCGCCAACGTTGACAAATAGCTAAAGAGCGTCCAATAGCTTAGGGCCAAGAAACAGCCAACGGCCAACGAGCGGCCAACGGCCATTGGCCGGCCATCGGCCAACGGCCAGCCAATTGGCCATTGGCCGTTGGCCGGCCAACGGCCAATGGCCGGCCAACGGCCAACGGCCAATTGGCCGGCCAACTTCAAACTCCGGCCAAGCCAAGCCAAGCCAACCATGGAAAGTTTCGGCCAATCCCAACACTACCAACGTTAGCTCAGTGCTTCACTCAGGCATGCATTGTGAACGCCTGGATAGCTAGCCTTCCGCCACGTCTGCACTTAAATATCACGTTAGTAAGGGCTTTAATTTGGTGTATCGACTGTTCTCGGTCCGCTCAAGTGACCTTGAAGGGCTCATCACCGGAATTTTCAAGTTTTCCAGCTGTGAACCTGAACACAGTTTGATTTCGAACACTAATTTTTTGACCCAAAATCAGCAGGCAACCGAATGCCGTCTGAAAATTAAATAACATAGCTAATAATTTAGCACTTTTTAAGCACGATTTAGCAGACTTAGTTTAAAATTAGTCACAATTTACAGAAATTAGACATAGTCCAAAAATATAAAAAGCATTTTTGTAGTTGCCTGCAGAACAGTAACCTCGAGTGTAGCTAAGAATTTACAGAGAAGAGATAAGTAAGTAAGTAAGTAAGTAAGTAAGTAAGTTTATTAGTACAAGCACAAAAAACATAAGTACATATATGGAGACGGGAGTATGTATTATGTGTATATTCATCGTTTTTTGTAGAATTTTGCATTCATAAGTTCAATTTGGCAGTAGATTCTGGGACGTTAAACTTCTTCATTGCTGGTATCCATTCTTATCAGCATCTAGCACATCCATAGTCTAAGACAATCAAGAAAACAGAAAGGAAAAAGAAACAAAAGTATGTCGAGATGAAAGTACATACGTTGCTTCGGATTAAGGTTGTGCTTACACAGACAGTGAACCTCTATTGAGGCGTTGGGACACCGCCCTTAGGTTCTGAAATTAAAACTTTATGGGTCATTTAAGGTAATTAGATTTACAAAATCTAAGGATGTTTACATCATTAAGAGCACGAGTAAAACTTTGCAAAGTTTCTTTGCAGACAACAGATTCGGGCAAGGAGTTCCATACATTTACAATACGGGTAGCAAAGAAAGACGACCTATGACTTGACCTTACTAATGGGGTTCTCAGTTTGAATTGCCGATCATTGCGCAGTCCAGTTGGTGGTGCATACGAGAAAAATTCGTTAAAATGTAGGTCAATTTTTCCATGTACGATTTGATAGGTAAGTTTTAAATCAGCAACAATTCGACGTAATTCTAAGGGTTCCAAGTTTAGGTTCTGTAATCTTTGCAGATATGTTAAATTTCGAATGTTAGAAATTTGCCTTGTAAAAAGTTTTTGAACTCTCTCTAATTTATCAATTAGGCCTACTTGGTGGGGGTTCCATACGGGAGAAGCATACTCCAAATGTGGACGAATAAAACTTATATAAAGCCTTAATAAAATTTCACTGTTCCTACATTCAAAGGCTCGCAGAATTTGACCCAAAACTTGTCTTGCTTTGACTGTTATTTTATTAACATGCTCGTGAAATTTGAGGTCATTGGTTATCCATACTCCTAAGTCTTTAATGACCTTTACGTGTGGTAAATTGACATCGAGCATATTCAAATTAAACTGAAACCCAGGGCTACCAAGTGTTAGTATTACACACTTAGGTACTGAAAACTGTAACTGACACTCAGTTGCCCAGGAGACAATTTTATCTAGATCTTGTTGAATGGACTGAACATCAGCCATGTTGTTAACAGTGAAAAATAATTTGGCGTCATCCACAAAGATTTTAATGGTAGAGTTTAGGAGTAATTTTGTCAAATCATTTATATATATTAAAAACAAAACTGGACCTAAAACTGATCCCTGGGGGACTCCACTAACTACAGGGGTCCAATCAGAAAATGAGTTTCCTACTTTAACTCTTTGAAATCTATTAGTGAGAAAAGCTTGAAACCAAATGAGCAGTTCTCGTCTGACTCCTACGTACTCTGACTTTTGTAATAATTTGACGTGGGGGATAGTATCAAATGCTTTGGTAATATCCAGATAGATTATAACTTTGCATTTCCTTTTATCTAAAATATTCGTCCAATCATTAAGACAAGTAAGAAGTTGTGTAACGGTGGATCGTTTAGTTAGTCCACCATGCTGATCACCAGACAGAATACTATTTGCCTGTAAATGAAAAAATAATTTTGGCTTGATTACTTTTTCAAAGGTTCTCATAGATGAGGAAGTTAAACTTATAGGACGATAATGTTCAGGCAATTTTTATTTCTTTTTGAAAATGGGCGTTATATTAACGTTTACCCAATCTCGAGGGACAGTGCATGTTCTCAGTGAGACGTTAAAAATTACAGTTAACAATGGGCTTATTTTCGTATTAGTTTTTTAAGAATGAACGGCGGAATTAAGTCAGGGCCAGCTGACATCTTATTATCTAGAGATGAAATTGCCTTTTCAACT